>JASDQU010369084.1:0-11455 GCA_032191745.1 Picea mariana
ATACCTCCTAGTCTCCTATATATACCAAGGAGACATTTTCATTTTGAATCATCTTGTACTTGAACATTTAAGTGGGGTAAAAGGAGGTTGCCCCCTCGAAGAGGCTTATTATCTGAAATTCTCTCTTTTTCAAGGCGTTGAGTACTTTTTTCTGAGGATTTTCTATGGTTTCTAGATGAAGTCTTTCTGACCGAACAATCAAGCAACTCTAGTATGAATATTTCCGATCAAGAAGAGTCCGATCCACTGGAAGAAACAACCATGTTAATATGGGATCCTGATTTACCTATGCCTCTCGATGACCTATGTAAGTTCAAGAACCACCTGCAGAAGTCTTGGCTGTGCAAACACAAAGCAGGGGTCAACCCGTCTCAACCGATCTCATCATGACCCAAACCTCAGGAGGAAGATCAAATCTCGATCACCTGAAAGCACCTTTTCCTCCCCAAAGAAACCCTATAACTATCCATACGCGAGAATCACCCAAGCTGGATTGCAACATAGTTGAAGATTTGAAGAAGTTGAAGGCTAATATATCAGTTATGGACATGTACATAATCCCTCAGCAAAAGGACTTCCTATTACAGGCTTTGAAATCAGTAGAGAAACCTATAATGAGCACTGATCAAGAGGAGATCCTAACTCCCATAGACCCAAGGAATAAACCAACTATGAATGCTTGTTCTGAAGACAAAAGGGGAAAACCTTTTGTCCCACCTTTCCTTTTAACATTCAAAGTCTTTAACAGAAACCTCCATAACTGTTTAGTCGATTCAGGAGCATCCTCTAATGTTATGCCACTGTCTATCTGCAAAAAACTAAACGCAGTCCCACTCAAGAGTGACAAACATGTAATACAACTGGATAGAACTCAGGTAAAGGTCATGGGAGAACTCAAAGACGTAATGATCAGAATAGCGACACATCCTAAATTTGTGCAAGTGATTGACATCATTGTATTAGATATCCCAGAAGCTTATGGTTTGTTATTAAGCCGAGATTGGTATGAAAAGTTAAACATATACTTTAGTACAGACCGGGCTCACCTTTGGTTTCCATTAAAGGGACACAAAAATATGATCATAATTGATAGGGAAAGATATCTGAAACATACTGTCACTGATCTAGAAACCCTTAACGAACCCTCATCGGTAGATTTCCCTGTGGTAGGTAATTATTCCTGTGATTCTTATTTCAGGAACTTCTCCCCTCTCTCGTCTAATGTCCCTCTCACTCAGAACTCCGAAATGATTTTTCAAGAGGAGTTGCCGACAACAGTAGAAGATATCCTCTTCTACCAAGAACCCGCGTTAGAAATCACAGAACTAGCAGGGGGAAAAGAGAAAAGTAACAGGGAAGGGGAAGATGATACATGTTGCCCACAAGCTTGGACCCTATATTTTGATGGATCTAAATCGCAAGAAGGGTCATGGGCAGGGTGTATCCTCATTAATCCAGAGGGTAAATGACATTTCCTGTCTTGTAGGCTAGAATTCGAATGCACAAATAACACTGCTGAATATGTAGCTCTAGTACAAGGTTTAAAGAAATCCATAGACCTAAACGTCCAAGAATTGGAGGTTTTCGGAGACTCTGAAATCATTGTCAGGCAGATAAGGAATACTATACATTGCAATTCTCCACACCTAAAGAATTACCAACAGGAAGTGCACAGGCTAATATAACATTTCAAAGATTTCAACCTCACAACAATTCCCAGAGAAAAGAACATTCTTGTTGATTCTCTGGCCACAACTGTCTCAAGGCTATCACCTCTAGAATATTATGAAGCCTCTCAGTTTACTGTTGAATTGCTCTACAAACCATCGGTGCCCAACAATATTTCTAATTGGAAGGTCTTTGAAGGAGATGAATAGATCATTAAATTTCTGACTAACCAAGATAATTTCAAAGACTTGGCTATTGACGATGAATTATTCCAGGAAAAATCAACAGAAACTGATCCTTGGATTGACAAATCAAAGTCTCCCATGATATCGAAGGGGATATCCAGCTTAGAAAATCTTTTTTACCTTAAAGAAATATTTAAGGGGTCAAAAAATGCGAAGATCGATAGTTCCTGTCCCATGCATGAAACTATAAATCTCGGAACCATGGAAAACCCAAAAAATGTAAACCTCGGCAAGACCATATCTAAAGAAGAAAGGAAGGCCTATTTCAAACTCTTCAGACAATATCAAGATGTCTTTGTGTGGTCCTATTGAGATATGAAAACGTATGATACCCGTATCATTCAACACACTATCTCGTTAAATCCTGAAGTGAAACCCTTCCAACAGAAGCTCCAAAAGTATCACCCATGCTTGGAGCCTCTCATGTTTCAGGAGTTAAGGAAAATGTTAGATGCCAAAATTATCTTCGAGGTTAGACACTCTGCATGGGTAGAAAATTTGGTTCCTCTGAGGAAAAAATCTAGCGAAATTCACCTATGCGTAGATTTTAGAAACCTCAACAGAGCTTCGGAAAAGGAGAACTACCCAGTCCCTCCAATGGAGCAGCTCTTGCAGACCGCGTCTGGCTCAGAGATTTACTCCCTGCTGGATGGTTTCTCAGGTTACAACCAAGTTCTACTTTCAGAAGAAGACTATTTAAAAACTACCTTCCGAGCCAAGTGGGGAACTTTCGCTTACAAAGGCATGCTCTTTGGGTTAATCAATGCAGGGGAAACCTTTCAGAGGGCCATGGATGTAGCATTTCGGGGACTAATCAACAAGTGTGTAGTAGTGTATTTGGATGATGTAAATGTGTATTCAAATAACAGGGAAGATCACATCCAACACTTAACCTATATTTTCGAAAGGTGTAGGAAATATGACATATCCTTAAACCCTAAGAAAATTATTTTCAGTGTTGAGGAAGGGAAGTTGTTAGGCCACATTATATCTCAGTCAGGCATCCGCTTAGACCCAGAAAGGATTAAGGCTATAGCTAAGCTTCCATTACCTCACAACAAAAAATCTATGCAATCATTCTTCGGGAAAATCAACTTTGTGAGGAAATTCACTCCCGATTTCGCATAAACTATCAAACCCTTACAAAAGATGATTCGTAAATATGCCAAATTTAAGTGGGATGATGAACGAAAGAAGGTCTTCAATGATATTAAGACTGCTATATCTCAGGCCCCCGTGTTGCGAAGTCCCGATTTCAGCAAATATTTTTTCCTCTATACTTTCACCTCCGATCAATCTTTAGCTGCAATATTAACTTAGAAGGATGATGACAACAACGAGGCTCCATTATCGTTCATGAGCACTAACCTCCAAGGTGCTGAAATTAACTATCCTGCTATAGATAAACAAGATTACATGATTTATAAGGCGGTAAAATATTTCAGATCTTACATCCTCAAGAACCACACCAAAGTAATCGTGCCTCACCCGACAATCCGATCCTTATTTACTCAATAGGAGATGGGAGAAAGAAGAGGAAATTGGATGGCAGTAGTTCAAGAATTTGATTTAGATATAAAACTTGCTAAACTAGTTAAAGGACAAGGGTTATGCAAACTGGCAGCTGAAGCTCAATACCAAGTAAATGAAGACCCCAGATGGGAGAATGAAATGGCATTATGATGTGGTGAAGTGTCATACATTTCCCTAGGACAAGAGTCCTGGTATGAGAAACTGACTTATCTCCTACACCATGGGGCTTGTCTAGAAAACCTCAACCCTAGGGAAAGGAGAGCTCTCATGTTAAAGTCTGCACAATATCGCCTCATAAATTCGGTACTCTTTCAGGTTAATTATGATGGAGTACTTTTGTGATGTCTTGAACTTGAAGATGCAGATAAAGGAGCTCCATGATGGCCTTGCTGGTGGACATTTTGCAGTAGACACAACTGCGCATAAGATATTGAGAGCTAGTTATTATTGGCCCACTTTGTTCAAGGACGCTCACACATATGCTAGAAACTATAAAACTTGTGAAGTAAGTGCTGAGAGAGAAAAGAGAGCAGCAGTCCCACTCCAATCAGTGACTGTTTCTAGGCCTTTTAAGCAATGGGGGTTAGATAACATAGGAGAGATTACACCAAGTTCTTTAAAACAACATAAGTATATACTTACTGCCATCGATTACTTCATGAAATGGGCAGAGGCCATCCCTCTGACTCATGTAAACGAGAAGGTGGTAATCCAATTCATAGACCAACAACTAATCACAAGGTTCAATGTCCCTTTTGTTCTTGTTTTTGATAATGCAACTTACTTTTCTTCCACCTTATTAACAGAGTTTTCCCTAAACAAAGGAATCATAATTAGATACTCTGCAAATTATTATCCACAAGGAAATGGAGTGGCATAATCAACTAATAAGAACCTAGTGAGGATATTGAAGAAAATGGTTGTAGAAAACCAGAGGAAATGGCATAATCTACTCCATAACGCTTTATGGGCAGACAAAGTTACGCCCAAGGAAGCTATAGGAAATTCCCCATAATTTCTAGTATATGGATACAAAGCCATTCTCCTGAACAGGTTATACCTCCCATCTCTTCAACTTGCTCAAGAGTCTAGGGGGCATCCCCCATCAATCTTACACCAAGGAATGGACACCCTGCTCATGTTATAGAAAGGGAGAAAGCTAAATCAAAATTCATAGCCCACCAACAGATAGTTAAAAGATGGTTTGATAAGCATAAGGCTAAAGAGAAGAATTTTGAAGTAGGAGACTTAGTCCTGAAATGAGACAGAGCAAACAAGCCTAAAGGCAAACATTCTAAGTTTAAGAATTTGTGGCTCAGACCTTTCCTGGTGGCCGAGAAGATTGGGGTAGACACTTATCAGTTACAGAATCTAAGGGGGGAACTTGACACCCTCCCAGTGAATGGCCAAACCCTAAAACAATACTTCCAATAATAATAATAATAATAATAATAATAATAAAAGAAGATTTTTATGTTTTGTGTGCGTATTCTCATGATTTTGTTGTTAGCTAGGCCGATTGCGAAATGCATTTTTATTTTCTTTTGCTATTTGGACTTCTGTGCTTTTGAAAGATTGTGTTGAATCAAGACAGTGGTTGACCTCAAATCATGCGACATAGAGAACTCTTTTCCTAAATCGTCGCTCACGTACAAACACAAGAAACAATGGGGAACCTGTGGTTGTTTCAAGGGATTTTCCATCTAACCCGCGCAAAGGAACAACTTGGGAGAAATGCGGAAGTGTCTGATTTGTGGTTTGGTAAGACCCTAAGGGAAAGAAGGAAAGCCAGAAAGGACTACATACACCTCGAAGACAAAACTAATGAGTTTCACGTTAATCACCTCATACCTTTGCAAATAACATATGTGCTCCTCTCCCGCTCGCTTGGGGCATGCTGCCAAAATAAAATTCAACTACATCAAATGAGTGCACAACAGGAGAGGGTATGAAGATATCTTCGTCAGGGCTATGGATTCTCACTGGAAGCGGATAAAGGTTTGTGACATCGAGGTGACTCCGCTGGGGCTATGGACACTCACTGGTAGTGGAGCAACACCATAGAAAATGAATGAAGTTAACTAAAGGGCCTAGTGTCAGTGAATTCTCTACTAGACTCTTGTCAAAAGAGGGCATGGGTAAGGGTTACAAGAAAAGAAGGAGGAATAAAGGTTGAAAAACCCACAGACAGACCCAGAGGCATCAACCAGAGAATTTCAAATGCAAGGGTAAAAGGGGCTCTGATTTAAAACCAGTTAAGTTCTCCGCCAGCTTTTGCATCAGCCGAGCCCGAAGGAGGAACAAAGATTCTGTTTTTGCCTAGTAAGTCGCTATTTTTTGATCACTCAAGACACCCTAAAAAGCCTATGTCAAATTTTACTTTTTGGGTACCACTTGATCTTTTGCACTGTCTAATTCGACTTCATTGTGAAAAATGTGGCCTTTGCTTATCATCTCGACTCTCGTTAAGCCTTTCAAATTTTTCTTGAATCTATGAAAAATAGCAACTTAAATGGAATAATAATTAAATGAAGAATCAACAGCCAAAACATTTCACCTGATGCGCCCAAATTTGGCATCGGAAGGGTTTTAAAGATGAAGGAAAAATACTCGAAAAATCGCAGTCACCGAGCACCGATCTTCATCGACATCGACAAAATGAAGTTTTCTTTCGCGACTAGCATCACACAAGGATATCACTGAAAACCGATCCCCTTCGGCGTTGGTAAAAGGTGAAAAGAGTAAACGTTAACGAAGAAAGAAATGATATCACCGATGGTCGATACCCGACGTGCATAGCAAAACAGAGAAGACCAAACCACAAGGAACGTTCGACCATGCTACAAGTTTTCTTCGATCGTCGACTCCCTAAACATTTCAGCATCGAGAGTTTTGAAGACGCTAACCCAAAGAAATATACGTGATAGGTTTATCCTTGATCGTCGATTCCCGACACCTTTTTGGCATCAATGATCCCAGGTTTAGTTTAAGAATGCACAACTTGAGGAAGGTTCCAACTTCGACTAATACTCGCGAGTTAAGTCACTGGTTTTAATTGCCACGTGTCCCAAGTTAGTCTTGCCACGTAAACATCGTATGATGAAATCGATTGGCGTCAGAGGTTTTTCAAAAAGGACCGTTTGAATTTATCGATACAACACATCACCCTCCATGCCTTCTCCATCAACCCACGATGAATTAAATTTCAAGATTCAGAGTTAACTTGGAGGAAATAGGGTTTGTCTAAAGGGCATAAACAAGGGGGGCTACGCAGTGGATCCCAGGATCGAAAATACGTTCCGAATAAGATAGAAAAATATATGGATGAATAACACAAAAAATACATACACAAAGAAAAGAAACGATACATCCAACTGCTACAACTAGAATCCTTTCATCAAAGTTTCAGGGCTTTTACATTAGCTTACAATCAAGATCAAAATACATACAATAGACACTGCTTATGTTATTTGGCCAACCAATCCGGTTTTCATTAAAAACATGAAAATATTCAAAAAACTGTCAATATTGGTGCCACGTATGAGAATACAAAATAGAGTTGGTTAATCCCGTCTCTTCTGTGCGTTGGCAAGATCCGTGTGGACGTTCTCCCTGACTGCTTCACGTGCTCTAAGATGTTTCATATTTTGTTCTTCCGATGCCCTTTGTGCTTCAGGCAACTGCATGATTATATCTTGCGCTTCGCAGAGCTGTCTGTTAAGCTATGTCACATTCCCTTCACGACCCTGTGATGCTGACACCTCAAGGGTCTTTTCCACCAACTGTTGTCTCAATTCTCTATTTTCTTGGTAGAGTTCGGTGATGGCGAGCTAGGCCCGTTTCAGCTGTTGAGCCGACTCTCAAATGTTAGCGTCCGTGGCATCTGTCCTCCTAGTTCTGCTCCCGCTCCCCCAACTTGAGACTTCAACAGGATCTAGCCGAATAGCACAAATAAGTAATTCCACAGCAGTCGATCTTGCACACGACTCACTTGGGATTCGGGTTTCCCTAGCTTCCTTATTCTTCCTTAGCCTTCCCCTTTTCCGAGGTATCTTCTATTTGGGAGTCATGTCTTCCAACGTCCTTCCATCTAGTACAACTTCTTCCACTTCGGCCTCCACACAATGCGATATCATCATTTCTGTGCCCAGGTAGGAACCTCCCTTTGAAACCTTGGGAATGCCCGCTGTGAGTAAGAATGAATCCCAGGCGCTTTGGGGCTCAAGCCTGAGACTTCTGCTGCTTCACTTGCCCCTTCTTATGCTTTGAGGGGTTCCCATGGTGCAACACATATCTGTATTATGCGTGGGGAACTTAGAGAGAGTTCGAAGTAGAAAACTTGATCAATCTAAGCTCGTGAGATGAACTACCTAAAATGCATAAGCTCGACTGGTGAGTAGAATACATGAAGAACATCCAGAATTTATAACAGAGTGGGCAGTGGGTGGAAACATGCCAGGGAACACTAAATTCATGGCGACTAGATGTTTTGAAGTGAACTGAGTATTTTCTGTGGCACATCCACGCAACGAATACGTTTTGAGGCATGTCGGATACAACCGATAAGAGTTGCAAGGCGTGCATAACACGAGCGCCATGATTTTTAATTCTTTCATCCTTCATGATGAGCTGATGATGGTTGTTGCACTTGTCGACATGACTTCTTTTTAAAGAACTTGCCTCAACCTGAAGCACCTAATGACTTCCCTTATGATAGGACCCGACTCTTTTGGAACATACTCGTACTCTTAACACATGTTTGGCTCTAACATCCTTTCCCGATTGCAAGGGCCAACCAACCACTGGCATGACTTCGACTCTCATGTTATTCTGTACCCGATCTTTCATGCTGTGACACACAGACCCACCCTGACTAAGAGAAAAATGACGATGCTAACAGAGGCGAAGGAAGCGATTCAAAAGCTGCAGAGATCCCATAAGTATTGAATAACCAGTTTTAGCAGGCTTTACAGGTAGGTCCAAGTCTGGATTTCTCATGCTTACACTTTATACATGTATTTTACCTAGTGTTAGTCTATACGTAGTCTCTAAAATATTTCATTTTTTGATTACAAAAAATATGCCTCCGAGTATTGAACAAGAATAGCTCGGGAGCTTCATCGAGAAATTCAAGAAAATGGGCCAAGTGCGAGAGGAACTAGATCAAAATCAACAAGGAAATGAAGGATATCAGGCTCTCCGAGTTTGGCATACCCGATGAATTCTTCGACTTGCGCGACATAGTCAAATCACACATTGAGCAATCATGGGCCAAAGAACTAGCAAAGGTGACAGACACAACACCAGGT
The DNA here is from genome assembly GCA_032191745.1 of Picea mariana. Classification (NCBI taxonomy): domain Eukaryota; kingdom Viridiplantae; phylum Streptophyta; class Pinopsida; order Pinales; family Pinaceae; genus Picea; species Picea mariana. The sequence goes on from JASDQU010369084.1 coordinate 8,756, forward strand.
CAGGTGCTACAATTTATGGAACACTCGATCAAAGTTCAGGCTATGTTGCAACAATTAAGTGCCAATCTAGTCAAGTATAGGGCACATGTGGTAGAGATAAGATAAATTTATGCGTCCCCAATGGAACACTATAGATTCCCATACACCAACACCTGTGAGGAGCTGTTCATCCAGTGGTCAGAGTATGAGAAGTGTCACCCTTTTAAGTGATATCTTGGGATGACTTTGAGACAAACTGATAGGAGAGAATGACATGTGGTGAATTATGTTTTACTCATCTGCACTTTAGCCATTATTTTTAGTCAATTTTATGTTATAAATAGGAGCATCAACCGATTAGTTAAAGGTTGATGGTTGTAGCAAGAAAATCTCATTTTTGGTTTTGTTAAGAATTATTTTGGAGCTGCCTTTAATTGAGAAGTCCTTCTGGACCAAAGACAAGTTTAAGTTTTCATCAAATTCATGTATGATTGGATGTGGAGAAGAACTATTTCCTATCTCGGCTCATGAATGGATGCAGTAACGAGTAAGAGCTATTAAATATATTGATAAGTTATTTGATGCAATGTTTTACAATTCTTTCTTTAATGATGAAAATAAATCGTTGTGTTATTATGTGATGGATGATTAGAATTGAGTGAATTATTTTACTTGCCTTCATTTATCTCATGCGTGTTTTGTTTTGATAAGTTGTATCTCAATCAATAATTGGAACATTCACATGGTTAACGTATTAGTACTAGGCCTTTGTTTGACGATCATTGCCTGCACGCTCGAGTAAAGGGTTATGCCTAGCTCAACCTCTTCTCCATTAGTTTAGTTTGTTCCCACTTTGTTACCTAGTTGGTTTATACCGAATTTATCTTATTTCACTCTTGCCTAAGAGAAAAACACAAAAAGAAAACGTCTGAACTGAAGGAGAGAAACCTTAAAAAGAAAACGCAAAGCCCATCGATTATTTCATCCGGATCGCAAGACTTGGAGAACCATTCCACCATTAAACACTGCAGAGTCTAATTGGGCCTCGATGGCGGATGTGGTTCCTGCTGTTGAGTAAAAGGGATTTAGGACCCATCAACACTCTACTTGACCATTAGCTTGCAACTAGTACGATGATGAGTGTTCCTAGAGCAACACTAACTTGGCTGCTAATTTTGACATCATTTTATTTTGAAAGTGATTTCCATGGTCAATGACATCTCCTTGGGTACACTGAATCTAGAAATGACTTGGTTGAATATAAACATTGTTGGCATCTCACTATTGTTTGAAAATGTCAACATAGCCTCAACCCACTTGATGAAGTAGTCTACAACCACAATAATGTATTTATGACCTCATGATGAAGCCAGGTGACGCATCATAAAGTCAACTCCCCACTTGGTGAAGGGACCAATGATGATATCAGGATAAATAAAATCTGGATGTGTGCGCATTTTCCTTGTAAAAACCTAGCATGTATGACATTTCTTGACAACTTCGATGCAATCTTTGAAGATTGATGACCAAAAAATATCCTATATGTGAAATCTTTTGGGTTGTTGCCAACTTGGAGAGATAATCACCATAGGCTCCACTGTGACAATCATTCAAAACCCTTTCATCTTCTTCATGGGTCAAGCAATGACACAACCCATCGATGATACCAAGTTCCATTGATGATAATGTATTTCTTTATGTGATGTTGAACACAACGCCACTCATCATGAGAGAAGTTTAGGGGAAACCTTTAAGTATAAATATATACCAAGATGTCTCCATACCAAGGGTCATCTGAGGTGATGAGTGTTGGGTATATGTTATATTATTTGCATGTGTGTGTGTGGGCACATCAGATTCGACAACTGCATCTGACGATCCCTCTAGTAGTATCTAGCGATTTTCCAAATTATCCCTCTAGTATTTTTTTTTTGGGCGGTTTTTGCTATTTTTAGCGGTTTTCTAAATTAATCCCAAATTAAAGGATTAGGGTTTTGGTATCTACAGAATACCTAAAAACATTGTATATATTGTATGGTGAATGGTGAAATTCGATATAATGAATATAAGAAAGGTTTTCCCGGTTGAGGGTTTTCGGTATAAAATCTCTGTGTACTATGTGTATGAGCCATTGATTAAATTTTGTTTTGCTTAAGAATCTATATGCATTGCTTTAATTCATAGGTTTAAAACTTACATGTGGTATCGGAGTTCATTTTTTGCTTAAGAGGGATGCCTTTGTTGTTGAGGGTTTGGCTCGGTCGTGATAGATCAAGTTTATATTTGGTTTGTGATAAACCTAGGTTTAGTGGGAGATTTTGTAGTGGTGATTTGAGTGCAGAAAGAGGAATGGAAAGATATTCTAGAATCGAGATAGAGAAGTTCAACGGTAAAATGTTTGAGCTATGGAAGCTGAAGATGGAGGACCTTCTTGTAGACAAAGAACAATGGATCGTTGTGGATCCTGGTACACAACCTACTGGTACACTGTCTACTAGCACACAGGATACTGGTACACAACCTACTAGTACACAAACTACCAATACACCACCTACTGGTATGTCGAAGGAAGATTGGGAGAAGTTGGAAAGAAGAGTAAGGAGTACTATTCGACTCTGCCTGGAAGATTCAGTGTTGTTGAATGTCTTGGGAGAATCTACATCCAAAGAACTATGGGGTAAGTTGGGGAATTTGTATCAATCAAAGTCCTTGGTAAACAAG
>JASDQU010369086.1:0-11456 GCA_032191745.1 Picea mariana
TCCCAACCTTCATATGGAAGTCGTCATCTTGTCCACCTTGTCATGCATAATGATCAAGCATTTTCTAGGGTTCCTCTCTAATTTCAATCTATGGGCTTGTAATGTACTCATTATGAAATTTTTGAACTTGGTTCCAATATTGTATCATTGTTGGGTTAGTTGTACCTCTAAGTTTTTGGAAAATTTCATAGCACTCATAACGCTTTGCAAATAATTTTTTTTGTAATTGCAACATTTTTAAAATGCCTTCTCCATATATTTCTTAAGTTAGACTACAACATTTGAGGAAGTTTAAGCTTGGCAAGGTCCTCATTATACTTTAACAAATTGTTTTCTATGTATAATTTGAAGGAAATAGTACGAGAGACATCCTTGTGTCATCTTAATGCATTGAACGATTTTGGTGAGGAGCTATATCTGAATTTTCATTCACTGTCTTTCAAAGATTGGCTATTATTTCTAAATTATTAGGCCTTGGTTTTTATAACCCAAAATTCCCATTTACTACCCTGGTGTCACCATTTAGAAATTTCCTCTTTTAACTAAAGAAAGTGGCCCTTGGTATACAAAAAGATTTATACCATGAATTTTGACAAACCTTAATTACATCAAATTTCATATTATGCAGGCTCCCTTTCTTTGTGTTGTCACTCATGTTTATAATTGCATTTGATTCCAATGAATTTAGCAAAAAATCACTTATTTTACTCTCACCCTTAGCTTTAATAAAGTGCCACCATTTATTAATGAGTTATTGGGAATTTTAAAATGACATTCATTCTTACAACATCTTTATTTTCTTAATAGTTTCCATTAAATAAAATAAAAACTAACCAAAGTACTTTTATTTCAAATACAATTGCACCCAAAAAAAAAACTACACAAATAAATTTTTATTAATAATGATGCTTACTAGCTATTATAAAAACTATTATTTCAAATAAAGTTAATATGATACAGGTAGATATCGGTGACCACCCACCTATTCTAACTGGCTCAAAACAATATTTTGGCAATTTACTATTTTTAGTAGTTTTTCGGTTCCTAAATTTCTAGGGCCATTTTGAGGCCCTAAATGATGTTTTTTCGCGATCATACACCTCAATAATAGCCAAAGGCTTTGTTTGAGCCCCCAAAATGAATCTCCTGGTCGATACCTTTCCAACGAGCTATAGTGCGCCCAAAACGGAGGTCGTATGCCAAAGTTACGCCCCCGGGAAGTTGATAAACCAAACTACCCAAAACGAGGTCCACAAAATTGTTGGATTTTCATCTTTCGGGGTTAGGGTTTTGGATTTTATTTATGTTAAAAAGGTCTTTGGAGCCTCATTGTAATAATCATCTTCTTGTGCATTTCAATAGCCGTCATATCTCTTCTCAGAGATAAGCTGCCACCATTCTAGCGAGTCTTTCACTCTGTATTTCTATAGTTTTGTACATTTGGCTCATTAATAGAAATTGTGTATTACTATATCTCTGTGTTTATGGTTATATATCTGACAAATATATGTTATATTATTGGATATCTGATATATCTATGTATATTTATTTATTATATCTCTGCTCTCATTTCATGTCGAAAATAATCTGGATCAATGGTATCAAAGCAAGCTACTCTTGATCATTTTTCAGTGCATGTTTTCGATGACGTCCAAGTATGGAAAGTTGGGTCTCGATCTTGTCTCTCTTGATGACAATCTCTTTCAAACACCCAAGAAACCCTCCATGGTGGAATGAAAGAAAAACGACGGAGCAAAAGATTCTATCAATTTGTTGTTTGAGCAAGCTCTCACGTGATAGAGGGACGAAATGATGGAGAATTGTTCCCACATCCTTCAATGCCTGTCATTAGCAACAGGTGCCTCTTGATAAAGTGACCACTTTGGAGGAACCTCTCCTTTCAAGGTACAAGTTAATTTTTACAGTCCCGTATTTGAAGGTCAGATGGATGCAGATGCCCTAGAAAAATGGTTAAATATGCTAGAAGGTTATTTCTCTGTTCAAAATTTTCCTGACAGGGAAAAGATCACCTTCACACTCCTTAATGCGCTCCCCCATGTCAAACATTGGTGGGAAACTTAATGGAAGCAAAGTTCCACAGAGGAGTCTGGAATATATGGGGTCGAGCCCACTTGGGATTTTTTGTGGATGCGGTCAAGGAACAATATTACCCTGTTGGAAACTATCACTACTAGTACATGAGATGGAACACGCTAAGTCAAGAGAGGGTCCAAGTAGTGTAGGAGTTCACCAATGCCTTCCATACCTTGCACACGAAGATGGGTATCAAATATTGTGAGCAACATTGGTTCTGAAATACCATGGGGCTCTACACAGGTACATCCAAAATGAAATGGAGTTTTTGGACATCTCATCATTGGGAACTGCTTATTAATATGTTTTCAAGATCGAGMAAAAATTTAAGCACTAGAACAAACGAGAGTTTGGGTCTGCAAATCTGCAACAACCAAAGTATGATAAAGACAACCCTAACAACCAACCTCCCCAAAACTAGTCCAAGCCACAGGAAAAGAAGGGTAAGGGAAAGACAAAAAATGACACTGAAAAGTGGTGCGATTTCCATAAAATCCCCTGGCACAACACTGATGAATGTCGATAAAAAACATCATTGGTGGCCTAKATCAAAGATGAGGATTCGAACCTTGATTYAGAAAATAATGGAAAAAGAYAGATCATCGACGCAGACCCCACTGCTACTGTCATGACCGCAACAATTCAACCAGAAGAACCAACAGATCCTAAAGAGGGGGAGTGCCTTTTTCATTCACAAATGTGGGCGAAGGGGACCCCGCTACATTTTATTGTTGATAGTGGAAGCCAGAATAACCTCATCTCAACAGAGGTCATCAAACAGTTGGGATTGTTGATAACACCACACCTGCAACCATACAACATCAGGTGGCTTCACCAGGGACATGATCTTCGTGTCAGCTAGCAGTGTCGATTTTCATACGACATCCAGCCCTTCAAGGATGAGGTATTATGTGATGTTTCCCCATTGGATGTCGATGATGTTCTCTTGGGCCATCCATATATGTGGAAGAGCCATGCTATCTATGAGTCTCAACCCTGTAGTGTCATTATTACTCTGGGGGGTCATCTCCACAGAATACCAAAGGTAGCTTGGACTACTGTCCCACCTAAACAATGTTGCAAGGTAGTATCTCATACTACGAAATTCAACTTCTTCATAATATGTTCAAAAGGTGAACAAAAGGACATTGCAACCACTACAGTCTTGGCCCAAGACCTTTCTATCCAACATAAGCAGATTACATAAGAGAAAGAAGATATTGTTTCTTCACCTATGAGGGTGCCTACACACTGTCTAGTCAAGTCAAGATACAACAAGTTGGTTGAAAAAATTCAACCTCACCAACAACAGGTTCATGACAGCCTTCAACAAGCCAAGCAACACAACTTCTTCAACAAGGCAAGGAGCTCACCAAGGTTTAAATTCAACAAACGCTTTCCCCTCTCCCTCAAAAACTCAACGCAATGGAGACCATTGATTCCTAAGGAGGGAGGATTTATCCAGGTGGATATCGGTGGCCACCGACCTATTCCAACTGGCTCAAAACATTCTTCTAGTAATTTACAATTTTTAGCTGTTTTTTGGTTCCAAAACTTTCGGTGCCATTTTGAGGGCCTAAATGAAGTTTTTTTGTGACTGGGTACGTTAATGTCATCCATGGACTCTAATTGGCCCCCCAAAATGAATCTCCTCGTCGATACCTTTCCAATGAGCTATCGGGCGCCCCAAACGGAAATCTTATGCCAAAGTTACGCCCTCGGGAAGTTGATACACCAAACTACCCAAAACGGGGTCCACAAAACTGTTGGCTTTTCATCTTCCGGGGTTAGTGTTTTGGATTTTCTTTATGTTAAAAAAGACTTTGGAGCCTCATTGTAATAATAATCTTCTTGCAAATGTGAGTAGTCATCACATCTCTTTTCATAGATAAGTTGCCACCATTCTAGCGATTCTTTCATTCTGTATTTCTACAGTTTTGTACATTTCGCTCATTAATAGAAATTGTGTATTACTGTATCTCTGTGTTTATGGTTATATCTCCGATAAATCTTTGTTATATTATTGGATATTGATATATCTATGTACATTTCTTTAATATATCTCCGCTCTCATTTAGTGCCGAAAATAATCCGGATCATAATATGAAAAAATATACTTTAAAAAGTAAACATAACATAACCTATTTAACGAAGAGATTATAAATATGCATAAAACATAAAATAAAGGCACGATGGGGAAATTTTTAAGGATCCATACTTACCTTAAAGTGTAGAAATCTTGATGAATTTTATTAATTATATAATTCCAACTGGCGATATTTTTGTAAAAAAATCAAAATTTTAAGTATTTTATATAGTTCTAGAAAGTTTTGGCAATTTTCAGAATAAAATATGTTTATCTTATAGTTTGGGCTAATCATTTTGGAAAAAAATGAAAATTAACTAATCTTGTTTTAGAAAAAACCATGAAAAATTGGTTTGGTGAAATTTAGCCCCTAAAATTTTCCAAGACTTAGCCAAAATTTAATAAACATGCATGTCTAGCTAATTCCACCTAATACCTGCAATGTGAAAAATTAACTAGCTTTTGTTTTTCCTAGTCCAATCATGCTTTATGAAAAATTGTTAAATTATTATAAAATGTAAATGGTTTTTTAATAAATATAAACATTTCTATATATAGAGGTAACATTTTATATAAGTTGGCAATATACAAATACTTGAGCACCTAGAATCAAGCAACTTCATTAACCATAAGTCAAGTTAAAAAAATCTTATATTTAATTTTTTAACTCTATTATGGTTAATTCAAATCAATACATAAGAGAGAACATGGCACGAGTTGGGTGAATATTGACAATACTGCTAAGTAAAGCTTTAGCAAAACGCTTTCTAAAGATTGGACTTATCTTGCTCCAAACCCTCAAACTAACTTGTAAACATTTCCATGCTTGTCATTTTGTTGTTCTTCATATATGCATTTTTGCAACAATGAACGTGTCAAATATATGTTGATGGAATGGAGAAATAAAATCCAAAAGCATTCAACCATCCGCTATAACAAATATCAAATGGTTTACAAAGTAATTTGTTTGTTGGTGGGAAATTTGTGTATAATAAACATGTTTTAACTATGATGTTTATTATTTATTATTTTATAATATTGTGTTTAATAAATATAGTATTTTATTCTTAAACTTAAATGGTGGAGAATAATATTTTTTGTTTAACCATTTAAATTATACCTAATTAATTATCATAATTATATATATACATATCAAACCAATTAATTTAATTTTTTTATTTTTATTTTATTTTATTATGATACAATAATAAATTAAATCTATTTAACAAAACTAGTTTATTTATTTTTTATTGTATTATAATAATAACTAATTTTTTTAATAAAATTTTTTATTAATATAAATTTTATTTAATAAAAAAATATATAAAGATCCTCTTTTACGGATCATTATTTCAGATGATCTCAAATTATTAGCATATAATATCAACCCCGGGGAAACCTAGAAGATTAAACAAAATAGTCTCCCATAATCAAAACATAATAAACACCAAAATATTCCCAACATTGAACAACTTTATTGCAAAGTGAGAATCTTATCCATAATTTATGCCACTATTTTCAATTTTAATGTCATTTTGTAAAGATCACCAAACTGCTTATATAACATTTTTTAGTGGGACTACTATATTCCATTATTAAAAACTGTTCCTCCACCATGGTGAAACGTAAAGTTTAAAGAACATATTCACGAGACTATAAAGATAAATAATATTTATTCCCTTCTATGTTTCAAAACATAGTATTTTATTAGCAACTTTGCGAAGTGGAGAATCTCAACAATACATTAGTACAATCTTTTCACTTTTAATGTCATTTTGTAATGATGTATATGAAAGCAAATTGATAATACAGAATTCGTTGTTCAGTATAGATAATTATATTTTATAGTTAAAATTTAAATATTTATAATGAAAATATATTTTTGAATAGGTTTAATGATTAAAAATATGTGTTTTTTCATAAAAGATTATAAATTCAAATTTAAAAAGAAATAAAATATGTATACTTCTATAAATTTTACTAGTCAAAATTGTTGGAGAAAAAAATCTCATATACCATAATCTTCTAAATAAATTATTATTATTTATTATTAAAAACATTTATCATCTTTAATAAAAAAAAATACATTTATCAACTCTATTATAAAATAAAAATTTCAAAACTTTTTACTTTCTTCTAAAATTATTTAAAAAAACTTAAACGTGAGAGTGGTTTACAACATAATTCAACGACAATGACAGTTAAAAACTTAAACGTTAGAGTGGTTTCCCACATAATTCAACGACAATGACAATTATTTCGCTTTATGTAAAATTTCAAACACTTTTGAAAAGGCTTGAACTTCATAGTGACCTCGTTCCAACTTCTCACCACCCAATGTCGACCACATCATTGACTTCCCATGACTGTCAACAAAGTGTTTCGGTCGATATCATCTTTCTTGGGAAAAGGTATCTAGAATGTCGACAACTTTTTAGGTTTATTAGTAATAACTATTTTGTAAGGATTATAATTTTAAGTTATATATAAATTAAAGAAAAAATTAAATGTTTTATGATTTTGATTTTTTGGTAGAATTTGATGATAATTTTTTTATTAAAATTAAAATTTTAAATAATTATTATTATTAAAAAAATGCATTCAATATTTTAGATAATTTTTTTATTAAAATTAAAATTTTAAATAATAATTATTATTAAAAAAATGCTTTCAATATTTTTATTCGGATTCAATATTCTCAAAATCTTTATTACATTTTGATTTTGTAATTTATTAATTGAAAATTATTTTTTGGCTAAAATTAAAAAAAAAATTGGAAATTTTTCTTTTTATTATTTTTAATTATCCAAAAAATAAAACTAAAATGATAACTCTTTGTGATTTTGAAATTTATGAAATAAAAACCAATACATTTTTTTTCTTTTATGATGAAAAAAACAAATATTGTAAACAAAATTACATATATATATATATTTGAAAAAAACAAGTATTGTAAACAAAATTACATTAGTAGATGAAATTAAAATCATTATATAAAATAATATATATTTTTCATAACTGTTAGTATGAATATTAAGTGAGAACAAAAGTGAGGATGTGAAGTGAGGCGCATCCTGAGAAAAAAAAGTGGGGCACATCATGTCCATCTTCATTTTGTAAAGCATTGTTAATGAAACTTTTTTGATTCCAATTCTTTCATAAACAAGGTTGCGTGGTAGCGCAGTTCCTTCCAATGAGGTTAGAAAGCAAATTGTGGAAAATTAGGTCGAATTGTAAATGAAACGAAGTGTTCTGTGCAAAATGTATATCATGGAAATGTTGTGTGCAACATGTATATCACGGAACATGGGGCAAAAGTAAATGACGCGCACCATCTATTTTTTGAAAGTATATAACAAACATATATTTGAAAGTATATAACAAACTAAAAATTTGTTGAGAGTGGAAGAATAAATTTGGAAATTTAAATGCATTTTCCATATTGACTAGTGAAAGATAAAAATATATGAAGACACAAAATTAAAAGGAGATAAGAAATATAAAAATTTAAATGCATTTGTGAACATGGGGTATAAGTAAATGATGCTTGCATTGTTGAGTACCATTTATTTTGAAATATATATAAAAAGAAAAGTCTGTAACATATAAAAAAGTAAATGCATTTGCCATACAGACTAGTGAAGGATAAGAATAAAAGTCTGTAACATATTAAAAATTAAAAAAATTAAATGCATTTGTCATACAGACTAGTGAAAGATAATAATAGACTCTGTAACATAATAAAATTTAAATGCATTTTTATTTGAAATATGTCAAAAAATAAAAGTTTGTTACATACTACTGGAAATTTTGAAATATACAAAAAAATTAAAGTTTGTTACATATAAACTAGAATTTCAATACGTTTTTCATGTAGACTGGGATTGGGGCTCCCGCGGACCATTAGAGAAATATGTACAAGAAACAAGATTGTGGAAAGAAGATAGAGTGCAATACCTGAAAAAAAAAATGGAAAGATATAAGTGTTTGCCTATACATCTCTATTTAAGAAACTGGAATAGCTGGGTTGATAAACAAAGCAGGATGCGATTAGTAAACTTACAGTGAGGGTACATATGTGGCCTTTGGCTATTTGCTTGCGGCTATTGTTTCATTGATGTCGCCGACGAATGTGGTTTCGAGGATGTCCTCGACGGTTGCTGGAATGCTGGCAATTGCCTGTCGCCTTTTGTCGGCGGCCTGTTTCAATTGCCTTTCGAGCCATTCTTCAATGTAGCTTCTCATTGGGGCGACGTTGATCTCATTCTGGCTTTTTATGTTGAAAAGATCGTTTTCTAATTCTCAGAAGTCGATAGAAAGATTAGAGAGAGCCTGATGAATTTCCTCATTCTATTCTGCATATTTGACTAGCCAGTCGTGGATGTGAGCTTGATTAAATTGAATGATGCTATACAACTTTTCTAGAGACAAGGCCTTAGACATAACAACCTGTTTATCGAACTCTTGCTTGGTTAAGGGAAAGGAGTTTGCGATTGAGTGACTGCCTTGGAAGTCATTGGTTTTCCCGGCTAAGTCTATATTTGACAGCCTTGTGAATAATTTATCTTTCTTCAATATGACTTGTTCACATGACTGAACAATGAGATGCAGGTTCTTCACTTTTTCTTTCCAACATGCATTCAATTGGCCGATCCAGTTTTTGGATGGAATATCTTCTTCTCTTCTTTTTGTTTATGTCATATTGTTGACAATCTTGCCAAAAGGAATGGCCATTTTTAAAAAGAATTTTTCTTAATTTTTTAACTCGGCCTGCAAAAGCTGGACCAAGCTATGTGCCCTGGTTCCAAGGGAAGTGATGGTTTGTGATATTTTCCATGCTTCGGTAACCAGTTCCATTCTTTTTTTGATATTGTTCTCTACATATCCTTTACAGGATGCGAGTAGGGTGGAGGATGCTTTTACATTGGGTGCAGGGGTGCCAGGCATGGCTATTGCCAAAGGATTGACAAGCAATGGCATAAGAATGAAATCATATTCCAATTCCTTGACCCAGTCCTTCAGTCTGGCATTCTCGGCCTCGATGCCTTCAATGGAATCATGAAGTGTTTCTCTGGTCGTGGTGTGAAGTTGACAGATTTGGGACGGCTGCGTGTTGGCAATGTCAACCTCTGAACGAGATTTGCCTTTCTTATTTTTAACATTTTTTTTTCTCAATTATCAATTTTTTGGACCGGCTATCAAAAACAACGCTCTGGAACACGAAGGATTCATCTTCGTCAAAATTTTTAGTAACAGATATGTCCATTGGATGGCTATGGTGGATGGCGTCTCCGGGATGATCAAGGAAGTAGATCATGCTATCCAGATCAGTGTCGAGTTCCATGTTCTCACTTTGAATTTCCAGCTCTTCCGTCTGCCCCACATTTGTTTTTCTCTTCTTCTCTACTAGAATCTTGTGAGAAATATCAATTTTAGAGTGAGGAGGGTCGTTATCTCCTCCTCTGTTTGAAGAACTATGGGTTTCTTTGTTGTTGTTGTGGGCCGTTGGAGCGATGCTTCGGGATGTTGTACTTTTTGGAGTGGTATTTGCGGATTGAACACTCTTGTCACTGGGGCCTTTCCCCTGTTGCATGTACAATTTAGTGCAACTTTGCACTGTGTCTACGTTGTCAACATCAGAAGCAGGACCGTTGTCACCACTGTCTCTGTTGTTGGGCAGGTGTTTTTTTACAAAACAATCGCCGAGGCCAAGTGTTTGTAAATGGTGTCTAAAAATATCATAGGGGTCGAACCCTCTTATGATTTCAACATATCTCAGGTTGAAGATGCTAGAATGTGCTATGAAATCGTCAATTTTGTTGATGTTTTTCAACATGAACTCCCCGATTTTCCAAGGCAGAGGAATGAACTGTTTTTTTTTCTTCCTTTAGAATAGATGGAACCAGTAGATGTATTGACGTGCTACTTCTGCAACAAACATTCTGTCCGTAATGTGACATGGAAGTAGAGTAGGTTGTTTCGTGGAGCCAAAAATTCTTATGACAATGTAATTATCCAATTGTTCGAGTGTCCCCTTCTTGTCCAAAAAACTAGTTTCTTGTTCAGATATGCGGGGAGCATCTTCTCCTAACAACAAAGCTTTGAAAACAGACAGGAAGCCATTAAAAACCTCATAAAAATAGTGGGAAGCCTTGCTTTTCCACAAGGCCTGGTACCAGAACGTTACTGGGTGGAATTCACAGTTGAAATTCTTGGACAGACATAGTTGCAGAAACCGACAGGAATGCGCTATTGCAAAAACTAAATAGGATGACAAATAAAATTTCTTTTCCCTTTTGTATCTTGACAATTGGGAAGATATTTCATTGGAAATTAACCTGCCCTAATAAAAAATGGCTTGTTCGTTGACTGTGAAATACAAAATATAAAGAGCCATGCCCGAAACAGTTGTTGTGGACTCCTGTCCCGTTATTCTTGTAAACAACCAGGCAATTTCATGAAATGGATTTCTAAATGAACTAACCTACATGCTTGTAATATCTTCAAGAATTAGAAGCAGGTTTTCCAAAAAAATGGGTAGGAGGTCCAATCCGTTATTATGCTTTGCTAGGAACTGTTTGCAATCTTCTCCTTTGAACGTCAATGTTGGCTCCGGTAATTTCAGCATCTAGCGGAAGACCTGAGGTGACAAAGAAACAAAAGAGAGGTCTCGCAGTGGAATGATTCTTTTCTCTATAATAAATTTATCGGCGCGCCAAGAAACCAGGTCCATACAGTAAAAAAACTTAGGGATAGAACATGCATGAGCAATTCCGGAGGTCCAAATTACTTGGTTCTCTATGGCAGAGGTTGAGTAATAAGAATATGCCCTGGACCACTAGAAGTTATGGTCCTTGTGCCCGAAGATGTTCACTGTATCTCCACAGAACTGATGTCGAGTTGATGCCATAGGTTTATGAAAACGTTGCTTTGTTGTAGATGATGGTTTAAATGAACAGTTAGAGTCGATAATGTAACTCTTCGCTAAATCTTGGTTAAATGCTTATGAAAGGAAAAGCTCCTCAAGCCTTTCACTGATTAATGACAATTTTTATTGGTGGTGCATGATGAGCTGTTAGCAGTAAAGCTTATTTATAGCATATTTAGAAATGCGAAGGTGGCGGGTACGAGGAAGCGCAATTAAGGATTGGAGGTTTCGTGAACGTTCGAAGGCCACGATGTGCGAACGAGATTTCATGATTTTGAAATGAACACTCGGAAGGGATAATATAATCCCCCCACAAATTTTGGTTTAATGTGCATCAATACGAGATGT
>JASDQU010369095.1:0-11455 GCA_032191745.1 Picea mariana
ACTAGCCGAGAAACATTATGGTACGAATATTTGTATGTGAAATTATATTGGTTGGATGCATTGCTATGATATGTGGACCAATGCAGGATTTCAGGTGATGAGACTGCCCAAAACCGAATAAACGATGACAAAACCCCCAGCAACACGGTGCCATTGTATATTCCATTGTAGGGTGTGGACCCTAGTTATGATTAGGAGGGGTGGAGGCATTTCTCACCGTGTATCCTCCGAAACCTGAAGTCATGGGAGGACGATGTTAGTTCACGCTCCCCAAGACGTGTGATGATGACTGTCAGTTGCCTGCTAGGGAAGCTTGGTCGAGATAGTGACACTTCCACTTACGGGTTCTATTTAGAGTTAGGTCAATATAGTTGATGCTCCAAGATAGTCCAACAAAGGAAGGATAGGAATGGAGATGGAAGTAAGTTAGGGAGGAAGGATGAGTAGAAATAGTTGAGAAAGTATGGAGATTTGTCTTATGGTGGAATTTAATGTTTTCCCTTCTAAAAAGAAAAAGTGTATATATGAATATTCATAATTTCNTCAAACATTTGATTGGTTTATTGTCTGTTATAAAAGACTAGTCTTGTTGATTGGATTGGATGCATACCTAAATTACTAAAGAATGATAGTTATTGATTATTAGTACATGCATGAGACTTGTATGTACTAGCTACACATGCATTTCTTGTACATGTACACTAGTATGTATGAGTTTTCTTGGCTTACTTATTAATAGTGTCGATTATTTGCTATGAATGTGTGAACCATGATTCTTTTCCTTTGTACCACGAGATACCGTAACTTCGGGACGAAGTTTCCTGAAGGGTGGGTGTATGTAACAACCCTAGTTGAATATATACTTAGGGATTATTAAGTAAAATTAATTAGATAATTAATTGTCCTAATATGGTTTTAATTAAACAATGATTAGCATTAATGATATTAATTAAATATTTATTTATTAATTAATTGTTTTTAACTTTTGATTAATTAATTACATATCACATTCAGTGACATGGGTAATAAATTTAAGGGGCTTAATAATTTTAATTTGTTTAATTAAATGCTTTACGTATGCGGGAGGAGATAAGATATTAATGAAGGGGATAAGAAATTTAAGAAGGGGATAAGATATTAAAGGGGGAGATAAGGAAATTAATGAGAGGAGGAGAGTCAGTGAAGGAGGATATGATGGGGAAGAGTCTTACGGGAACGGCATTCTTTTTGGGAGGCAGGAAGCATTTTGAGGAGGGGAATTTTTCTGTGGGAGATTTTGCTGTGGAGATCTCTGGTGTGAGGAGTTTGGGTTTTGTGGGTATTTGGTGAATCAAAAGCAGGGGGCACCGATTTGCTGGGGTTTTGGGCACGGGGGCCAGGATTCCTTTCGGTTTCCTGGAGCTAGGGAGCCGGACAGGCTACTCCTAGCTGGCTGGGAGGTTAGTCGGTTTGGGCAGAGTTGGTCAGTGCATCAGGCAGCAACAAAGCAGCAGGCTGGACAACCAGGTCAACGAAGAAATTAGCATCAGGAAGAGGTAAATTAATTTTATTCTGTTAAGTTATTTTCATGCTGTAGATAGATTTGAATTTTTGCAGAATATTTATGCTTGTAAGATGTGAATGAATAATTTACGCATAGAAAAGGGAAATATATGTTAATTGTGTTAAATCTTTGTATTTAATTAAGTAGGGTCTCTACATGGCTTCCCTAGGAGTTAGCCTAGACGAAAGAGGTTCAAGTCAAAGTGACAGCGTGGACTTTGAACCTAGGCATTGTGCCTCCGAGGACACACTAAGTGAGAAGGACTTAGCTCACGTTTGCAAGTGTGTATAAGGACGGCAACACACCCTTGAAGCGCGAGACCTATATCGAGGTGACATTGGGTATAATGTCCCTTAATTGTCACCAATTAATGCTTGGGTCGGGCTTTTCCCAAGCTACAACTTGTGTGATAACACGGCCTCTTCTTCTTGGATGAAAAATAAGAAGAAAGAAAGTCTAGAAGCCCTAGAACAGATTTACCAAAGTGAAGAAATTCCTTTGCTGAAATTGTCACCCCAATCTCTTTGGCACAAGTGCTCACTCACTTATGCCAACTCCATAATGTCACAATGAGATGTGATAAGTGTCTCCTCACATTGTCTCTCCTTTTATAGGAGTCTAATGAGTGAGTTTAAGAACCCCTTCGAAACTCAACATTAAATTAGAATTGTTTATTCCTCCATGTGGGTGTGAAACCCCAACCAAGCTCCAGCTCAATATACAAGGGGTTTTCACAAAATGAAAAATGCAATGTGAGTGCCAACAAGGATTCCTACATGCCCGGCACCAAGGCCAATTTGGGAATACTCCTTAAACTAACCATAATTGGTTCGATTATCAATTTCTTAATAGATAAATATTATATTCTCAAAAGTTGTGTTTCAATGTTTATGCTTCATTCATCATATACTTTTGTGCTATCTATGTTATGTTATCTGCAAGCCAATATAATTGTCGAAGCACTCTGTTGCAACCCTATGCCTATATCTTACAACAACAAATCTTGATCGGATAAAGTTTAAATCATGCTTTATCTCTAAATTCAAATAATGCCAGCAAATGAAAACTAAATCAGTATGGAAAGATTTTCGGGTTACTCTGAAAGTATTTACACCATGTTTGATGGTCACTTCATAAGATTTGGGGTACATGGTGTATGTTCAATGCCTTGATGGTCTGAGATGGATTGTAGCATGAGAGATGGTCCGTGATGGATATGCACAATTGAGATAGCTTGCTCAGTGGATGCTTGACCTCAATTGATTGCAGTCTCGATGTTCTTCCCTTGGGCTTTAAAGATCTCTTAGAAGTTTGGTGAATGTCGTTCATTTAGGCCTCATGGAGGAGCCACTTGTTTAGAAAGTGCCCTACAGGGAATGTGGAACGTTGTGCATGAGGGATTCAAGCCCTAGTTGACATGAGCTAGTTTGGTTTCCTGTTTGAAGGATTTGAGATGGCTCGGGGACTCCTGGGTCTTCAACAATGTTCTTGCAAGGGGTAGTTGAACCAGTGGAGTACATTGCTTTGGAGGATAGATGGAGTCCACTGAAGCTCGTGATGGAGTGGCATGGACTTGCCTCGTGTAGCTACATCACCTTGGAGCCATTATTGTGCACGACATTGCCATTGGAGCATGACACTTGTACTCTAGATTGGACGTCTCACTTGTGTATCCTGCAAGGGCTCATGTAGGTTTCTTATAAGGGCTTCGGCCCAAATAGTATTGTTTCCCTCCCTTACCTCTCATATAAATAGAGGAAGAAGAGTCTTTCCATAACATATTCATTCACTCACTTGTAATCACTCTTGTGATGAGATGTTACTAAGAGAAGAGATTGTTCTCTCTCTCTCTCTCTCTCTCTCTCTCTCTCTCTCTCTCTCTTCACTTGTACTTGTGTTCTCTCTCTCTCTCTCTCTCTTCACTTGTACTTGTGTTCTCTCTCTCTCTTGAGGTTCTAGGGTTTCTTGGTCTTCTTGGAGCATATTGGAGTTCTAGAGTTAAGGTTTATCCCTTGGAGATTAGGGTTTTGAGAGAAAAACCTAGGGTGGATTTGTGAAGAATAAGGAAAGAGGATGTTTTGCCTTGGAGGCTGTGTTGGAGAGATTCTTGCACTTGGATCTTCTTTGTTGAGTTGGGGTTTGATGATTTACCTTGCTAGGGTTTTTTGGATAGTTGGAGTTTTTGTACTAGCCTTGAGAGAAGGCTATGATATGTACTCGTACTTCATCTTGAGCTTATATATGAAGTTTCCATTTGTCCACATCTTGTGTCATTTTCAGACTTGAATTTCAGCTATATATATTTTTTATGCTTTGTTATTTTTCAGCCATTCATGTCTTGTTGATTGGACATAAGTAAAAGGGCAAATTGTTAAGTGATTTGGCATCTACAGAAGAATATAAAGGATTGATTTTATGTAATGTCCCCTTCCAATTGATCATGATGGAGGATGACTTAGTAGCCTATATGACTCTCGTAGGCTATAGTCAGTAGAAAAAGGGAGTCATGGGGATTTATTTAGTGTCATTTGGTTAGAAGATGTTATGTTCACAAAATGACATTAAATAAAAAGATAAATTATTAATCACTTAAACATTAAAAAGTATTCTTAATGTTTAAGTAAAAATCAAAGGAGAAAGAAGGGTTAGGTTTGATTTGGTCAAAAAAGGGGAAAGATCTAGAAGGCTCGGAGGAAGAATAAAAGGAGGGGTAACTCTTCACTTTATTATTATGATTTGATCTCTTATTGGAGTGCTCTTGGAGCCAAGGTTCTTGCTAGGGTTTTGGAAAAACCGTGTTGATGATTACAGCTGCGTGAGACATCCTCCAGGACACAGATTGATTGAGTCAACCTGAGAGAGAGCCCAGGAGTTGGGTGTGTAGTTCCTATCTGAAACAGAACTGGAACGTAGTGATGACCTCCTCCTTATAGAGAGTTGAGAAGAACTCCAGATGATTCTCATGTGTAACACAGTGAGAAAGGAGATCTATTGAGTTGGACGTGCCTATGGCTGAGCACAAGGTGAATGTGTGAATTCCCATGAGTTGGGTGCATCGTTATGAGACAGAGATGAAAACGATGTATTAGCCTCCTCTAAGCATAGAGTTGAGATGATGAACTCTAGATGACTCTCCTGTGTAATGCAGTGGGAAAGATCTGTTGAGTTGGACATGCATGTGGATAAGCACAGGTGAACGTGATCCTAGTGGTTGAGCACTAGTGAGTGTGGTTTTCCTATGAGACGCAATGAGATAGAGATGTGGACATCCCTATGGATGTGCCCCTAGTGGCTGAGCACTAGTGGGTGTATGAGATCCCTTGCTATATTGTTCAAGAGTCAGACTTACCTGTAACCCTAATTGTAATGTAAAGGGTACAGGTTGGCCCCACCTTAATGTAAGAGATAATTAATCTGGTTATTATTAATTATATTGTGAGTTAGAGAGGTCGGCCCTGTTGTGCCAATAGACACTATTGTTGATAGGTTCAGTCTAATATAAGTAAAGGTAAATTCCCCATTGAGGAATCATATCTTAAGTGTGAGTTTGGAAATTTCAGCAAGTACATCTTCTTGGGAAAAGTGTGCACCTCTCTTGGGCGCTAATCTTCTAGGGTTTGTGAGCACCCTTTTGTGTGCTAGGTTTTCTTGGTGGTGGAGATCTTTCTCTTGAAGAATATAGCAAAGGATTGGCTAGGTTTTCTTCTCTTGTTGAGAAGGGTTTCCCAAGATACTTCTTGTGTACTTGTGCATGGTGTTTCTTCTTGTGATCTTGGTTGTTGCACCAAAATTGTTTATGGTTCAAGTAAAATGCTAAAATGGAATGAAATTCATGCTTAAACCTTTCCTATTGAAAAATCAACATGGTATCAGAGCATAGGTCTTGAAGAATCCCTGCACAAGCAATTAAAAGCTAAGTCGTCCTCCTTCTGCAATTTTGTACGACCTCTAGGTTTTCTGCAGAAATTCGTACAACCCTCACTTGCTTGACATTTTCAACACCTTACACGTGGACGTTGGGGCTGAAACTTGGATAAAGGTGTACGGCCTTCCTCAGTGCACCTCTAGAGATCTTCAAAGTGAATTTTCAAGGATTTTGAGTTTTTTGCCCTAGGGTTTCTACGGTTCCAAAATTTTATGTTGAATCTTGATCTTAGGGTTTCTGCAACTTCCTGAAGAAACGTTTCAGCTCAACAAGTATTCCTGTGACACTCTCAAAGTTTATTGTTGGCAATCATAAGCCTAATAAAACCGAGGGTTACTAGTCCAACCTAACCATTAGGTTTACTAAGTCCAGTTGGTGAGTTTGTGAAGAAATCCGAGAAAATGAAGAACAGAACTTTAGTGGAAGATAGGCCCGCTGGATCAATCAACTTCAGCTCTTGGAATTCAAGGCTTCAAGTCACCCTTGAAGAAGATGACCTTTTGAATGTGGTGATAAAAACTTTACCAGATACAACTACCAATGAAGAGAAGGAAATAAGAAGGGAAGAAGATGTCAAGGCAAGAAAAATAATCATCTACTCAGTAAGAGACCATCTCTTACCTCATATTGCCAACCTGAAGACAGCTTATGAAATGTATGAAGCACTGAAAGATATGTTTGAAAGTGACAACACCCTCAGAGCTCTTACCTTAAAGGGAAAACTTCAAAGTTCCAAGATGACAAAGGGTGATACAGTTGCTACCTTCTTTATGAAGATATCAGAGATCAAAGAACAACTAGGTGCCATTGGAGAAATCATGTCCAACAGAGAACTTGTCATATCTACTCTCAACAATCTTCCAAAACACTAGGAACCTTTTCTTCAAAGCATAAATGGAAGAGAAAAGTTACCAACTTTTGATCGTCTGTGGACAGACTATACTCAAGAACAACTTAGAATTAGAAATAGAGGAGTGGAAGACACCCCTGATGACAACCATGCTCTTGCACTTCATACAAAGAAAGGAGGAAGATTTAAAAGAACTTCAGACAAACATTCAGAGATGAGAAGTCTCCATCAACCCCAGGTCACAATCAAAGAAGAGATGTTTCAGAAATCCAGTGCTTCAGATGTGACAAATATGGGCACTATGCAAGAAATTGTCCAACCAAGAAGAAAGGAAGACAATATGCTTCCACCGTTGACATTGATCTAGACCCACCCCAAAAGAATGAAGATAAGAGAGAGGAGAAGTACTCCTCTAAGAACAAACATAGAGTTGAGCATGACTACCGATTCAAGTAAATTAGTTGATCATTAATTTTATAGTTGATTGCTTTCTTAATAAGTGAAGGGTATTATCTCCAGTGTGGGAGCCCTCATGACTTGGACCATTATCCCTGGTACGGGAGTCCAAACCTTATTGATTGATTATTATGTTGGTCAAAGAAGACATAAAAGGTCTAGTAAGCAAATAAAAGAAGACTTCCATCCTTCAGACTTCAGAGAGAGTTACTTGACTCAAGAGAGAGTCAAAACAAAATAAAAGGAAGAGACAATCTCATCTTATGACAGATCTGACAGGTGCACAGCCCGAGCATGGGTGCATAATTGGACACTTACTTCCAGCTTAATCCGATAACAGAGGTTGAGGCAATTAAATTTTCCACCCTACACTTGGATGGAGACGCTCATGAGTGGTGGTACCATGGGCTAGTGACATTAGAACATTCCAACATTACTTCATACTAGGAATTCACCCAGAAGTTGATGGATAGGTTTAATAGGAAGGATCATGAGATCCACTTCAGGGAGTTGGCGCAGTTGAGACAGACATGTACACCATAGGCATACATCACAAAATTCCAGAGGATGGCAGTTATGGTGACTGATATCACGGAACAAAGGTTGGTGATGTTATTCACAGAGGGCTTAACCAAACACTTGAGAGGATGGGTGAAGGCTATTAGGCCAATCACATTACAGGATGTTATTATGAAGACCCAGGTCATCGTTGGTACAGTTCCCAAGAGGACGCAAGTGAAACCCTTTATTCCACAAAAGGGTCAGGTTTCGAAGCCTCCACAGAAGCCATGGACAGGGAAGAACAGGATGGATGAGGAGACTCGAAGAGAGTTGAGAAGGAAGAAGCTTTGTTGCAGCTGCAAAGAACCTTGGGAACCGGGTCACCATTGTATGGGAAAGGGGAAAGTACATTACATAGAGGTGCTTTTCGATGAGGAGGATGACGGTGAGGATGAGACAACTCACTTACAAGACAGTGGACAAAGCAGTAGTGAGCCACCACACCTTGAGATTACAGAGAAAGCGCCATTATAGGAGGGTATCAAGAAAGTGACCATTGCCACTCTCAGGAGTTCCAAAATATTACACCTTCAGGGTCAAAGGCATTATGTAGGGGCAGAGAGTTACAGCACTGATTGATAGTGGGGCCACCAACAACTTCATTGATGCAGCACTTGTCACCAGGAGACACATCCCTGTAGAAGACTTTGAGGGGTTCAACGTGGTAGTAGTTGATGGGTACAACATGACATGTACTCAGAGGATCAGGGGACTCGATGTGACATTGGGCAACTATACATTGACGGATGACTTTTATGTCATGGATTTGCTAGACACCCATATGGTGTTGGGTGTCCAATGGTCGTATTCGCTCGGGGATATCAACACGAACTATTAGGATATGAGGATGGAGTTCAGGGATAAAGAAGGCCAACGAGTCATTCTAAGAGGAATGTCAACAGGAGCTCCCAGGTGTTGAGTTTTGGTGTACCTCAAGAAGTGGTTCCCTTGTGGTTTTGAGCCTCTAACCACAAGACGGAGATGTTGGTACCTTTGTACCTTGTACTTTATGTCAAATTTCACTTTGACTTAGGAGTTTTAAGTCAAAAGTGAAATTAGTGACTTTTGGCCAAAAGTGACAATTAATTCACAAAGTGGGTGAATTAATACACATAAAGTGAACTTAGGGAACTTAATCCAAAGTGGGTTTGTGAGTGAGATTATTGCGGAATGATCTCAACATTTGATTAGAGATGGCATGGGGAGATCCTAGCCATCCAAATCTTAGGTATCCTTATGGAGGTTTAAGAGGGGCGCATACGTGCCTTGGAGGCTCATTCACTCTTATGTTGACTTGGAGAGTTTGAGGGGGAGCATGAGGATGAGGTTGGAAGCATTAGTTGAGGGAAGCTTGGGCGCCTCCTTCAATAGAGGGCTTGTTATCGCGCAATTTGTACTTTGATAGAAGAGAAAGGTAAAAGAGAGCAAATTGGCGAAACATGAGACTAATCCTATCACTGTCACCTCAACAGGATGTCTCTTTCTATTTAGGGTGGTAGGCCCAAAAAGAGATGTCCCCGGTGACCTGGGGTTTTGACAAAGGCAATGGATAAAGGCTAGGTTAAAGGTCCCCTCTCACAAGTCACCACCAATCAGAAAGTCTGGTTAAACAACCAATTAAGATACAATATCCCATAAGCATACATGCTCGAAACAAAGCAATAAGAAAACTATATGTCTGCAAGTACACTTGTTGTTAGTACTTCATAAAACCTCAGACTTTGTCAAATAAAGCAAATGGATGATATGAATGTTAAGTAAACAAAAATTTGTAATAACAAATATAGATAGCAATAGCTTCACAATTATGCCTCAATAATGCTTCAATAATGACCAGAAATGATAACACAAACTTGGCAAAATGCTAGTATTTGTCAGAGGCAAAGAGGGCAATGTAAAATCAGCTCTAACATTTGCTTTTAGATGCTTTAATGTTGCTAAGTATGGTTGTAGCTTACTTTAGTAACAGCAGCAACATGGTTAGTATGTTAGGTTATTCTAGTGTTAGAAGTTGTTAGTAGGTTGTTTGAAAAATAGGGTTTGAAGGTTGTTTGATCAAATTACTCAAAGGAGGTCTTAGACTAGTGCTTTCTTAGGGAAAATGGAGTCAAAGTGCAGCAATAGATGTTGAAGGTAAATGATAATGGAAGAGTTAAAGACAAGAGAGGTTGATGAATTGGAGTGTTGGTAACCCAAGGCTCCAATTATCAAACCCTAAGGGGAAACTAGCTACTAAGGTGTAGGTAACCCTAGGCCTTAGTAGATTTCCTCCCTCTCTAACTCAAGGATGAAGCAAAAACGGCTAGGATGAAGCAATTGATGCTAGGGTGTTGCAATGGCAAGGCCCTAGCAAAGCTCCAAGGGAAATCGGCTTCTTGGCACAATCTAGTAGGTGGATAGCAAATTAGAACAAGGACAATAACATGTGCTTGATCCCTAGGGTTTAGGCTAGCAATTTCATAAGCTTTAGCAAAAATGCAAAGTAAAGATACTATAACCATTCAAAAGAAAGAAGAATTGCAGAATTTTACTTACATTCACCAAGCATAATCTAGCACATCACCTAGTTGTAGACTTTCCACCAAGAAAAATGCCAAAAACACCAAAATTTGCCTTCCTTCAACAAGTGCGCACTAAATTTCAGTCCATATACCCTAATTACGGCGCTAATTTCAATCCACACAAGTGTGAGTGAAAGATGATCAAAAAATGAGAGTTTAGACTCTCTATTTATACAAAAATAGAGTCTAAACTCTCAAAAATATTGTTTTACATTAAATGTCACAATTAAAACCCTAAATCAAGCATAAAAGGTGACGTCATGCCCTTTTAGGGTGACATTAGGCCCTTTTAGGGAAACGTTGGCCTCCTGGAGCAAAACGTTAGGCCATCTTGGGCCTCAAGAACTTGCCACACGTGCCACTTGGCACACAACTGCCTCCAAAACCTACCAAAGCACTGGATGACATCATGGGTGACCTTGGTGACATCATGGGCCTTCTAAGGCCTACGTCATGGTGGAAAGGGCACAACCCCCCTGGGTCTAGACCTGTCAAGCTGCCCCTGGTGGAACGTCCTCCTCTCTCTTTGGTGCAATCATATGATCTGTCTCTGCCCCCTGCTGGGGTCTCAACATCCATCTAGTGGGCTTTTAGCCCCATGGAGGTCCGAACTAATCATCTCCCCATGTGTACCTGTCCATTTGGGTACCCACCATCGGGTGTGGACTTGCAACATCAACAGATACGCCCTCCATGGGCTTACAAGTCACAGGGATCATAGCAATGTCAATCACATCTAATCATCAAATTTATTAAACATGTGCATAAAACCCCTTTCACTCGGACAAGTGCTCAAAGACATTATACTAATCTACAATCCAAGTTTGGAGGAAGCGCTAGGACGTCCTATTGGGCTAATGCTCATTGGATGTGGGATGTTTCCGGGAGAAGTCAAATCCAGGCCATGTGAGTGGATGAGGTGGTAAGGGATGTCTATGTTAATGATTACAATTTAAGGAGACATCCTCCAGCCCACAAACCTGTGAGATGTGGAATATAGTAGCTATGTGAAGTCTTACTCTCAGCTTACAAACATGAGAGAAAGCCCCTAATAAAGGGTTCGTGGTTCCAGCCTAGGACAGGGGCTAGGAATGTATATGGCCTCCTCCATGACGTGAGGGAGAAGAACTCTAGATGATTATCCGATGTAAGAGTGATCTGTTGAGTTAGAGAAATCTCGAAAAGCGCTGGGCACATCATCATGAGAATAAGAACGAAGATGATGTGATGGCCTCCTTTGAATAGCAGCAGAGTTGATGTGAAGACTCCAGATGATCCTCCTGTCGGTAGCAGTGGGAAAGCAAATTTGTAGAGCAGACGTGACTATGGCTGGGCATAAGTGCACATGCAAGGACCTAGTTCATCTGTGTAATGCAGTGACTCAGGTCTATGACATCCCTATGGATGTAGCCCCTAGTGGATGAGCACTAGTGGGTGTATCAGATCCTTTGCTATATACTGTTCAAGAGTCAAACCTACCTGTAACCCTAGTTATTGTGTAAAGGGTACAGGTCAGCCCTATCTTATTATGTCTAAAGAAAAACTGTAAAAGATAATTA
>JASDQU010369100.1:0-10582 GCA_032191745.1 Picea mariana
TGTTCGGTACTACCCACCCATTTTTACCTCCAACTCTGAACTCAGAGGCATGAGCTCCACTCTGTATGAATGCAAAAAGGATACAATACACGAGGATCGACATAACTGATTGATTGTTCAACTGGCAAATGCAATTAACTGTTATTCAAGAGAACTCAATGCAATCTGATACTTCCTTTCATTTTTCGTTTGTTGTATTTATATATCATTCATACACACTGTTCGGATGCCCTGACAACCTTTTTCTTTCGCTTTACACATGTCTACAGACGAAAGGCCATCGGAAATACAACACAAAATTTATCCTCTCAAAGATCACCGACCAATAATATTCCAACTAATACTGTTTCTAGTAGGCGAAGCGAGTTTTGGAAGACAATGAGAAGCAAATTGCATTGCCCTAACGGGTGATTTAGTGAATGGAAGTCGACGCCAATAAAGATGAAGGAAAAGAAAGGTGGTGGGTCTCGACTCAAATGTAATGAAGTCTCTTACGTTTCTGGTAGGTTTCGCATCGAGTTCGTGGGCAACGAGCGTAAACAGCACGGTGCCAACAGCCCTGGCCTATTACAAGTGCGGTGTGTCGTTCTTTTATGTTGCCATCGATAAAGAAAACTTGTAGGGCCATTATCCATCTTATAGATTTGATTCGGCATTTTTTTGGGAAGTATTCTCAATTGTATTTTGTGACCCAGTTTATGGTAACATAAATATTTGAGGTAGTTCTATGGTGATCTTCAATGTTTGGTTTTGTTATTTGAAATCTGTATTTCTTCTTAAAATTAACTCATTTCCCTGTACATGTTCTTGTTCTATATTGTGCATATATTATAACTTCCTATATTTCAGAATATTCTTTGATATACGAAATGAAAAGTCGTATATCTTTTTATCTATTGTTTTTGGATTTGAGAAAAAAATTGAGAGCCCATAACACCATTCAAATTCGAATATGGTTTACATTTGGATCACAAATAATCTATTAAGATACATTAATATGAATGCATTTTAAATATATATAAACAAAATCCCTTTAAACTTGGACTTGATTAACAATGTATCAAGTGCATAATCACCCCCACAAGTTGCGATAAAAACTAATCTTCAACAAGGCATTTGCTCACAACATTTTTAATGGTAAAATCGCAATAGAAAACGATTAAGTGGATAAAATATTGTACTAGAAAATTATGGTTTTGCAATGGCTCTTTCAAAGTATATGCAATAAATATACAACTCCAAAAACATACAGAAAATATCTTCCCAGCAAATGGAATATCTACTACAGATTTGAATATACTAGCCCTTATTTTCCTTCTTCTATACTTAACCAAATTCTCGTTTCTCTCTTCCCTCTACTTTCTCCTTGTTACTTGGTTGTTTTTCCAAAAATCTCTAGATGTGTGGGTTGGTGGACTCATGGCTTCACATTTGCACTCATGATTTTATATCACAACTCTGACCAACTGCTTCCCCATTCCATATCTAGCAACATTTTCGATCGCGGATTCATGGGCACGCATGCTCTAGATTGCACTTCCATTGTTCTGTGACCTCGAAAGAGCACCCATACTTCCGCGATATACAAATTTACAATCGGACTCTCACATCATACCCTCTTCCCTGTTAGACAATTTTCTCTCAAAAGTTTCAAGACCTACAATTTGACCATCAGGTCCTCACGTCTCATGTGGACTATTTCCACCCCATTTTCAAGCCTGTCTGTCGGCTATCAATACTTCTCCATTTGTTTGAATCTCTTTCGTGGATCGTCGGGTTCGTCGGTTCATGAAATATCCAATTTAGATATCGTTGTTTTCTGTGCCCCACCACCTTCGCACTTCTTTCAAGTATGCAATAACTGAACTTTAATGCTGACATATCCAGAAACATACAGAAAATATATTGTGAGGAAATGGAATATGTATTATAGATTTTAATATATTAGGCCTTCCTTTCCCTCTTCTATACTTAACCAAATTCCCATTTTTTTCCCCTTTACTTTATCTTTATGGTTATCTAGTCGTTTTTTTGAAAATGTCTACTTGTGCAGGTTGGCGGGCTCACGGGTTCACATTTGCACTCATGTTTTTATATCCCGACTCCGACTGATCACTTCTTGTTCCATACCTAACAACTTTTCAGATCGCGGATTTTCGGGCAGGCACGCTCTACATTGCACTTCCATTGTTCTGTGACCTGTGAACAACACCCAGACTTCTGAGATATACAAATTCACTGTCGGACTCCCACATCATACCCTCTTCCATGATACATATTTTCCACTCAAAATTCTTTGATGATACACATATTTTAATATATTAGCCCTTCCTTTCCCTCTTCTATACTTAACCAAATTCTCGTTTGTTTTTCCCCTTTACTTTCTCTTTATAGTTATTTAGATGTTTTTTTGAAAATGTTTGCACTCCTCTTTTTATATCCCGACTCCTACCGGCCGCTTCCCATTCCAAACCTAACAAATTTTCAGATCGGGGATTTTCGGGCAGACACGCTCTACATTGCACTTCCATTGTTCTGTGACCTGCAAACATCACTAGGACATCCACGATACACAAATCCACTGTCAGACTCCCACATCATACGATCTTTCGTGATACATAGTTTTCACCCAAAAGTTCTGAGACCTACAATTTGACCTTGAGGTCCTCATGTCTCTTGGGAAACTATTGTGACCAAATTTCCATCCCTGTTCGTCTGCTTTCCATACTTGGTCATTTCTTGGAATCTCTTTCGCGCCTCTATTTCCTAGTCATTGTTTCCTTTGCCCACCACCTTCACACTTCTTTCCAACTATGCAATAAATGAGCTTCAATCCAAACAAATCACCATGCCTCCAGGCGATACTCATAGTAACTGTTTGTAGACAATTTGTCCAGAAACATGCAAAAATTATCCTACCAGGTAATGGATATCTATTACAAATATCAATATACTATGTATAATTTGAATATTGTTTCCCTATTGCATACTCAATGAATTTTTTCTCTTGTGGGTTCCCAGACATGCAAACTACACTTCCAGTATTCCTTAACCTGCAAACAACACCCCAACTTCCACGATGTACAAATTCACTTATGAATTCCCAAATCATCGCCACTTCCGTGTCACACATTTTGCACAAAAAAATTGTGATACATACAATTTGACCATCAGGGCCTCACGTCTCCTCAAGAACCCTTGTCACCCTATTTTGAAGACCATTTGACCACTTACCACACTGTCATTTCTTGGAATATCTTTCACGGATTATCGAGTTGGCAGGTTCAAAAAATTTTCAATTCCTATTCATTTTTTGATGTACCCATTACCTCCACACTTCTTTCCAAGTATATGCAATAAGTTTACAACTTCTCCATAAAAATGCAGAAAAAATCTTGCTAGGAAATGGGATATATATTACAGATTTGAATATATTAGTCGTTCTTTTCCCTCTTCTATACTTAAACCAAATTCTTATTTCTCTTTTCACACATGGCTTCACATTTGCACTCATGCTTTTATATCGCGACTCTGACCAACCGCTTCCCCATTCCATACCTAGCCACATTTCTGATAGCAGATTCCCAGGGACGCAGGCTCTAGGGTGCACTTCCATTGTTTCGTCACCTCCAAAGAGCACCCACACTTCTGTGATATACAACTTTACAACCATACTATCACATCATACCCTCTTCCCCATTACACATTTTGCACTCAGAAGTTTCAAGAGCTACAGTTTGACCCTCGGTTCCTCACGTCTCCTGTGCAACTATTGTCACTCCATTTTTGAAGCCCGTTCTTTCACTTTTCATACTTTGCCATTTGTCTGAATCTCTTTCGTGGATCGTCAAGTTGGTGGGTTCATGAAATATCCAATTCCTAATCGTTGTTTCCTGTGCCCGCCACCTTCGCACTTCTTTCCAACCAAGTCCGACTGACTATTTCCCTATTCCATATTTGGCCACTTTTTCCATTGCCAGTTCCTGGACATGCGAACTAAATATTGCCCTTCCATTGTTCCGTGACATGCAAATAGCACCCGCAATTCCACAAATATACAAACCCGTCGTTGGGCCACCCCACCATACACTCTTCCCTTTTATTCATTTTACAGTCAAAAATTCTGATACATACAATTTGAACGTCGCCCTTCACCTCTACTAGCAATCCCCTTTAACCCTATTTTGAAACATGTCGACTGATTTTCATGCTTCACCATTCCTTGCTTGCACTCTCCCCTTTTATGCATTTTGAAGTTAAAATTTCTAAGACATACAATCTGACTGTTGATCCTCACCTCTACTAAGAATTCCCTGTATTTTGAAAATAATGCGACCACTTTTCATAATTGGCCATTCCTTATTTTCACTTGTTTATAATAAAAGAGTCTTATTTATAATAAAAAAACTAAATTAAGTTGTTAGGTCCTGTCCTTCAGAAAGAAACCAAGATTTGCGGAGATCTCCCATTAATACGCATTAAACCAATATTTCCAGAAGGTTATATTATCCTTTCTGAGTGTTGATTTCAAACACCATGGAATGTCATTCACAGGACCTCGGGTTGGCCCGTTCACGAAATATTCAAACCCTAATTCTGAAAACGAGCCCGACCAATCATTTCCCTATTCCATACTTAGCCACTTTCTCACAATTCCGCAAATATGCAAACCATCCGTTGAACTGCACCATCATGCCCTCTTTCGTTTTACGCGTTTTTCAGTCAAAAATTCTGACTCATGCAATTTCACCATTAGACACTCACCTCTCTTCATTATCTCCCGTAAACCTATTTTGAAGTTCATCCGACCGTTTTTCATACTTGGCCATTCTTTGCTTTCTCTTTCCTGTCTCCATCACCTTCGCACATGTTTATAATAAAAAAATGTTTATATATATATATATATATATATATATATATATATATATATAATGTCTTGTTTCTAAATATGCAATTAGTAATCTTTAATGCTAACAGCTCATCATGCAGGAAACGTGTAAATTGTCATTGATGGGCGAAAGGCTCGAGAAGATCTTCCATTAATACGCAATAAACCAAGATTTGCAGAGGGTTTTGTTATCCCTTCTGAGTGTTAATTTCAAATACCATGGAATTTCATTTGCACGTCGTTGGCTTGGTTCATTCACGAAACCTCCAATCCTTAAATGTTCTTCTTCGTAACCAACACCTTCGCACTTCTAAGTATGCAATAATTAAGCTTTACTTCTAATAGCTCATCATCCAGCACGCATAGAGATTGTCATTAATGAGCAAAGAGCTCGAGGATATTTTCCATTCGCACGCATTGAACCAACATTCCTGGGGGATTATATTATCCCCTCCATTTGTTCATTTCAAGCAACGTCTGGAGAAAACAAACGTTTTCATAAACTAATGGCACCATATCGACAAAAGTTATGTGGAGATACAGTGAACATCTTCGGGCGTGAGGACAATAACTACCATAGTAACAAAGCATCGCTCCAACGACCTACCACAGTAACAAAGAAACCCAAATTTCTTCAAACGAAGGAGGTCCATCCTAAAATTGATAGTTTTCACAAGCTTCTCGTGCAGAAGAAGAGAAAAAGAATTGTAGGGGAGGCGGAAGAGCCTGAAATTGAGAGTGAGAACATGGAACTTGATACTGATCTGGATAACATATTCTGCAACCTTGATCAGCCAGGAGACGCGATTCAGCATAGCCACCCAATGGATATAGTTGATACAGAAATTTTTGACGAAGATAAATCCTTCATATTCCAAAGTGTTGTTTTTGAAAGCGAATCTAAAAAATTAATTATTGAAAAGAGAGATGTAAAAAATAAGAAAGGAAAATATCGTTCAAAAGTTGACCTTGCGAACATGCGGTCGTCTCAAATCTCTGGACTTCATAGAGAAACCAGAGATTCTCTTGATGATTTCAATGGAGTCATTGAGGCCGAGAATTCCAGACTAAAGGACCAGATCAATGAATTAGAGGAAACTTTGATTCATGTGTCATTGTTTGCTAGTCCTTTGGCAATAACCATGCCTGCCACCCCTGCATCAAAGTTAAAAGGTTCCTCCAGCTTCCTCACATCGTGTAGAGGATATGTGGAGGAAAATATCAAGAAAAGAATGGAACTGATTACTGAGGCCTGGGAAACATCACAAACTATGGATTCTCTGGGAACGAGGGCACATAACTTGCTCGAACTTTTGCAGACGAATTTAAAAAATGAAGAAAATTTCTATTTGGACACGATCATCCCTTTTTCCTTTCATGTCAACAACATGGCAGACACAACAAGAAGACAACATAATCTCCCCTCCAAAAGTCGGATCACTCAATTAGAAGCATGTTGGAAAGAGAAGGTGAAGAACATGTATCTCATTGTCCAATCATGTGAGCAAGCAATATCAAAGAAATAAACATTATTCACAAAGATGACCAAAATAGACTTAGCCGAAAGGACCAACGCATTCAAGGACCCCAACTTAATCGTCAACTCGTTGACGTGAACCAAGCAAGCTTTCGATAAACAAGTTGATAATTTTAAGGCATTATCTTTAGAAATTTTTTACAGGATTCTTGAATATGGTGAAGATCACGTGGACAACTGGCTAGTCGACTATTCAATACAGAATCAAGACATTGATAAGGCTCTGCGTAATCTTTCTATTGATCTAAGTGAATTAGAAAAGAAACTTTTCAGCATAAAAATCTGGAATGATATCAACGTCGCCCCCTTGAGAAGCTACATTGAAGAATTCATCGAAACGGACTTGAAGCGGGTCACCAACGAAAGGCAACAGCAAGAAAATAACAAAAATACTTATATGTACCATCGATATAAGTCTATACTGATGACATCTTCATTTGTTTATCAATCCATTTATTCCACCTTTTCTGAATAGAAATCTCTAGCCAAAGACTGATACCTTCCCATTTCTTCTTTTCAGGTATTACACTCTACCCTCGCCCACTTATTCTTTCCATGGTCCTATTTCTTGTACATATTTCTCTTATGGTCTGTGGGAGCCCCAATCCCACTCTATATGATAAACACATTTAAATTTCGACGAATATGTAACAAACTATTATTTTTTGATATATTCCAAATAAAACTATTTTTTATCTCCTTTTATATTTATGTGCTCCTAAATTTTTATCTTCAACTATGTTGAATGTCAAGACATTGTATTTATTTTATTTGAATTGTCTTTTTCTCATGCGTATATTTTTCTTCCGCAGAAGCCCCAATGCTAGTCTATATGACAAACACATTTAAATTTCCAGGAATATGTAACACGCTTTTATTTTTTGATATATTCCAAATAACACTATTTTTTATCTCCTTTTATATTTATATGCTCCTAAATTTTTATCTTCAACTATGTTGAAAGTCAAAAAATTGTTTTTCTCATGCATATCTTTTTCTGCTGCTATGCATATAGCTTTTCTTCTACAGACATTTCTATGGAAATTTTAGTTAACTCTAACCATTTCAAAATATACACTGAACAGATAAAACATTGAAAAGAACGAAAATTTCGAGCATAGCAGGATGGATTATATAGTTTCACAAAATAAATCGGACTCTAGAGGGCAAGTGTCATTTCTTGCATGGTTACCACTTGTCCTTCATGGTGCTTGCCACATCTGCCCTAATTTCCATGTAGCACTTGTTTTATAATAATAATAATAATAATATATTTTTAAGGTCACGACCAAGCCAGCACACCAAATTTGGTGTATGAGACCCCCTTGTTTGTGGGACAAGGGACCCCCCTCCGCCCAACGATTTGACTGGTAAAGTTTGTGAAGGTATACATACCCTTCCCCCCTCTGGATTTGAACCTGTGACCTCTTAAGAGGAAACACATGTTCTTAACCATTAGGCCCACTCAGGTTGTATCGATAAATAAATTAATATATTATGAAAAGATGAAAAAAAAAACAAAACAATGTTAATAAATTAAATTTTATATTAAAATTGAAAGAAATTAATAATTTCAAAAAATATAATTTAAATTAAAATATTAAAAAGATATTTTTATATAAGGTATTAATGTTTCTATGTGAAAAAGTTACAATTTTATATACTATCACTAAATAAAATATATTAATTTTAAAAAGATATTTTTTTTTAACACTACAATATTAATAAATCAAATTTTATAACAAAATTTTAAAATTTAAACTAAAATTTAACAAAAATATTTATAAATATAAATAATTAAAAAAAATAATATTTATAAATATAAATTTTATATTTATAAATATAAAAAAATATAAAAATAATATTTATAAATATAAATTTTATGTGATGTGCTGCAGCTTATGTAATCCCCATGAGTTACTTGAAGCACCGAATACTCGCTTGGATTGTACACAAACACTAGTACCAAAACAACCAAGTAAACAAAACAAAAAATTATGGGAATAATCCGTGAAATCTTATGAAGAAGTACCATTACTATTATGGTAGATTAGATTTCTTACCGAGAGAATCGCCAACCTGAAACCTGTTTCGTCCTGCCCAAGCGCTATAGCTGTCGGTGTTTGTATTGTTCGGTACTACCCACCCATTTTTACCTCCAACTCTGAACTCAGAGGCATGAGCTCCACTCTGTATGAATGCAAAAAGGATACAATACACGAGGATCGACATAACTGATTGATTGTTCAACTGGCAAATGCAATTAACTGTTATTCAAGAGAACTCAATGCAATCTGATACTTCTTTTCATTTTTCGTTTGTTGTATTTATATATCATTCATACACACTGTTCTGATGCCCTGACAACCTTTTTCTTTTGCTTTACACATGTCTACAGACGAAAGGCCATCGGAAATACAACACAAAATTTATCCTCTCAAAGATCACCGACCGATAATATTCCAACTAATACTGTTTCTAGTAGGCGAAGCGAGTTTTGGAAGACAATGAGAAGCAAATTGCATTGCCCTAACGGGTGATTTAGTGAATGGAAGTTGACGCCAATAAAGATGAAGGAAAAGAAAGGTGGTGGGTCTCGACTCAAATGTAATGAAGTCTTTTACGTTTCTATTAGGTTTCGCATCGAGTTCGTGGGCAACGAGCGTAAACAGCACGGTGCCAACAGCCCTGGCCTATTACAAGTGCGGTGTGTCGTTCTTTTATGTTGCTATCGATAAAGAAAACTTGTAGGGCCATTATCCATCTTATAGATTTTGATTGGGCATTTTTTTGGGAAGTATTCTCAATTGTATTTTGTGACCCAATTTATCGTAATATAAATATTTGAGGTCGTTCTATGGTGATCTTCAATGTTTGGTTTTGTTATTTGAAATCTGTATTTCTTCTTAAAATTAACTCATTTCCCTGTACATGTTTTTGCTCTATATTGTCCATATATTATAACTTTCTATATTTCAGAATATTCTTTGATATACGAAATGAAAAGTCATATATCTTTTTATCTATTACTTTTGGATTTGAGAAAAAATTGAGAGCTCATAACATCATTCAAATTCGAACATGGTTTACATTTGGATCACAAATAATCTAATAAGATACATTAATTGAATGCATTTTAAATATATATAAACAAAATCCCTTTAAACTTGGACCTGATTTTTTTGGGCTCTTGGATTGCCCGTGGGTTGACCGGTTCCCGTCTCCGAGCAAGTTAATATGTCAAAGTCATGTAACAATGTATCAAGTGCATAATCACCCCCACAAGTTGCGATAAAAACCAATCTTCAAGAAGACATTTGCTCACAACCTTTTTAATGGTAAAATCGCAATAGAAAACGATTAAGTGGATAAAATATTGTACTTGAAAATTATGGTTTTGCAATGGCTCTTTCAAAGTATATGCAATAAATATACAACTCCAAAAACATACAGAAAATATCTTCCCAACAAATGGAATATCTACTACAGATTTGAATATACTAGCCCTTATTTTCCCTCTTCTATACTTAACCAAATTCTCGTTTCTCTCTTCCCTCTACTTTCTCCTTGCTACTTGGTTGTTTTTCCAAAAATCTCTAGATGTAGGTTGGTGGACTCATGGCTTCATATTTGCACTCGTGATTTTATATCAAAACTCTAACCAACTGCTTCCCCATTCCATATCTAGCAACATTTTCGATCGCGGAATCACGGGCACGCATGCTCTAGATTGCACTTCCAT
Organism: Picea mariana; assembly: GCA_032191745.1. NCBI lineage: Eukaryota > Viridiplantae > Streptophyta > Pinopsida > Pinales > Pinaceae > Picea > Picea mariana. The sequence goes on from JASDQU010369100.1 coordinate 10,168, forward strand.
TGTTCTGTGACCTCCAAAGAGCACCCAGACTTCCGTGATATACAAATTTACAACCGGACTCTCACATCATACCCTCTTCCTTGTTAGACAATTTTCTCTTAAAAGTTTCAAGACCTACAATTTGACCGTCGGGTCCTCACGTCTCATGTGGACTATTTCCACCCCATTTTCAAGCCTGTTTGTCCGCTTTCAATACTTCTCCATTTGTCTGAATCTCTTTCGTGGATCGTCGGGTTCGTCAGTTCACGAAATATCCAATTTCCATATCGTTGTTTTCTGTGCCCCGCCACCTTCGCACTTCTTTCAAGTATGCAATAACTGAAGTTTAATGCTGACATATCCAGAAACATATAGAAAATATATTGTGAGGAAATGGAATATCTATTATAGATTTTAATATATTAGCCCTTCCTTT
>JASDQU010369103.1:0-11371 GCA_032191745.1 Picea mariana
CTCCTAGGGTTAGGTTTTTGGATGTCTAGGGTTTTTGACATTCCTTATTATTTTAAAAAGGCCTTCAGAGCCTCATTGTAATCATTTTCTTGCGAATGCGAGTAACCGTCACATCTCTTCTCAAAGATAAGTTGTGACCATTCTAGCGAGTCTTTCACTCTGTATTTTTATAGTCTCTGCACATTTCTTTCAATAATAGAAATCGTGTATTACTATATCTTTGTGTTTATGGTTGCATCTCTGATACATTTATGTTATATTATTGCATATACATGATATCTCTGTGCATTTATTTATTATATCTCTGCTCTCATTTCGTGCCGAAAATAATCCGGATCAGTGGTATCAGAGCAGGATATTCTTGATCATTTGTTTTCAGTGCATGTCCCTGACGAGGTCGGAGTATAGAAAGTTGGGTCTCGAGATTGTCTCTCTTGAAGAAAATCTCTCTCGCACACCCAAGAAACCCTCAATTGCGGAAGAAAATAAAAATGACAAAGCAGACGATCCTATCAATCTGTTTCTTGAGCAAGCTCTCACGTGACAGAGGGACGAAATGATGGAGAATTTTTCCCACATCCTTCAACACCTGCTAATAACAGCAGGCACATCTTCATCAAGTGACCACTTTGGAGGCACCTCCCCTTTCAAGGTACAAGTTAGTTTTGATATTCCTGTATTTGAAGGACAGATAGATGCAGAAGCCCTGGAAAAATGGTTAACTCTGCTAGAAGGTTATTTCTCTGTTCACAATTTTTCCGACAAAGAAAAGATCAGCTTCGCACTCCTTAAATCTCTCCCTCATGTCAAACATTGGTGGGAAACTTACTGGGAGCAAAGTTCCACAGAGGTGTCTGGAATATACGGGGCCGATCCCACTTCGGATTTTTTTGTGGATGCGGTAAAGGAACAGTATTACCCTATTGGCAACTATGAGGAGCAGTACATGAGATGGACCATATTGCGGCAAGAGAGGGGCCAAGCAATTCTGGAGTTCACCAATACCTTCCATACCTTGCGCACCAAGCTGGGTATCAGAGACTCTGAGCGACATTTGGTTCTGAAATACCATGGGGCTCTACACAGATACATATAGACTGAAATGGATTTTCTAGACATCTCATCACTTGGTGCTGCTTATTGATATGTTGTTAAAATCGAGCAGAAATTTAAGCACTAGAACAAACGAGAGTTCGGGTATGAAACTCCACAACAACTGAAGTATGAAAAATACGGCCCTAACAAACAGTCTCCTGAAAACCAGTCCAAGACACAGGAAATGAAGGGTCACGAGAAGACAAAGAAGGACACCGAAAAATGGTGTGAGTTCCACAAAATCCCCTGGCACAACACCGATGAATGTCTCTCAAAATAGTCATTGGTGGTCGAGATCAAAGACAAAGAGCTGAACCCTGATTCAGAATTTGATTCTGAAAATAATGGTAAAGGACAGATCATTGATGCGGAACCCACTGCTATGGTCTCGACCGCAACAATTCAACCAGAAGAACCAACAGATCCTAAAGAGGGGGAGCGCCTTTTTCATTCACAGATGTGGGTGAAGAGGACCCCGCTGCATTTTATTGTTGATAGGGGAAGCCATAAGAACCTCATCTCAACAGAGGTCGTCAGACAGTTGGGATTGTCGACAACACCACACCCGCAACCATACAACATCAGTTGGCTTCGCCAAGGAAGAGATCTCCGTGTCAGCCAACAATGTCAATTATAATATGACATCCAACCCTTCAAGGATGAGGTATTATGTCATGTTTCCCCACTGCATATCTGTGATGCTCTCTTGGGCCAACCATATATGTGGAAGCGTCATGCTATTTATGAGTCTCGACCCCACAGTGTCATTGTTTCTCTGGGGGGTCATATCTATAGAATACCAGAGGTAGTTCCAACTATTGCTCCACCTAAAAAGTGTTGCAAGGTAGTATGTCATACTGCAAAATTTAGCTTCTTCACAATCTATTCAAAAGAAGAATAGAAAGACACTGCAACCACTACAACCTCGCCCCAAGCACCTTCTATCAAATAGAAGAAAGTCAACAAGGTTGCACCAAAGAGAAAATATTCATTCTACACATCATCCTCTCATGTAGCCCAACTTGTTTAGTGGCCTCATCCTCAACAGGTTCGTGAAAAACTTCAACAAACTGAGCAGCGCGGCGTCTCCAGTGAGGCAAGCAACTCACCAAGATGCAGATTCAACAAACGCTTTTCCCTCTCCCTCGAGAACTCAATGCAATGGAGACCATTGCTTCCTAAGGAGGGAGGATTGATCCAGGTGGATATCGATGGCTGCCTACCTTTTCCAAATGGCTCAAAACAGTTTTCTGGCAATTTTGGCAATTTACTATTTTTGGCGGGTTTTAACTTCCGGGGCCATTTTGAGGGCCCATATGAAGGTTTTTCAAGATATAGGTTTTCAATGATAGCTAAAGGCATGATTGATCCCCCAATATGAATCTCCTCGACGATACCTTTCCAACGAGCTATCACACACTTAAAACAGAGATCGTATGCAAAAGTTACGACCCCGGGAAGTTGATGTACTCACTTACGCAAACGGGGCCCACATTACTTTTGGCGCTTCATCTCCTAGGGTTAGGTTTTTGGATGTCTAGGGTTTTTTCCATTCCTTCTTATTGTAAAAATGCCTTCAGAGCCTCATTGTAATCATCTTCTTGCGAATGCCAGTAGCCGTCACATCTCTTCTCAGAGATATGCTGCCACCATTCTAGCGAGTCTTTCACTCTGTATTTTTACAGTCTCTGTACATTTCTTTCATTAATAGAAATCGTGTATTACTGTATCTCTGTGTTTATGGTTGCATCTCTAATATATTTATGTTATATAATTGGATATACGCGATATCTCTGTGCATTTATTTATTATATCTCCGCTCTCATTTTGTGCCGAAAATAATCTGGATCACCTCTACAACTCAACAACTTACAATATTATCATAACTACAATTGAAATTTAATCATCATTGACGCAGACCCCACTACTATTGTCATGAACGCAACAATTCAACCAGAAGAACCAACAGATCCTGAAGAGGGGGAGCGCCTTTTTCATTCACAGAAGTGGGTGAAGGGGACCTTGTTGCATTTTATTGTTGATAGCGGAAGCCAGAAGAACCTCATCTCAACAGAGGTCGTCAAACAGTTGGGATTGTTGACAACACCACACCCACAACCATACAACATCAGGTGGCTTCGCCAAGGACGAGATCTCCATGTCAGCCAACAATGTTGATTGTCATACGACATCCAACCCTTCAAGGATGAGGTATTATGTGATGTTGCCCCACTGGATGTCTATGATGTTCTCTTGGGCCAACCATATATGTGGAAGCGCCATGTTGTTTATGAGTCTCAACCCTGCAGTGTCATTGTTTCTCTGGGGGGTCATCTCTACAAAATACCAGAGGTAGTTCCAACTACTATTCCACCTAAAAAGTGTCGCAAGGTAGTATCTCATACTGCAAAATTTACCTTCTTCACAATCTGTTCAAAAGGAGAACAAAAGGACACTACAACCACTACAGCCTCGCCCCAAGCACTTTCTATCAAACAGAAGCAAGTCGAAAATTTTGCAAAAAAGCGTAAATATTCCCTCTGCACATCGTCCTCTCATGTAGCCCGACTTGTTGAATGGCTTATTCATCAATAGGCTCGTAACAAACTTCCACAAACTGAGCAACGCGACGTCTCCAGTGAGGCAAGCAACTCACCAAGATGCAGATTCAACAAACGCTTTTCCCTCTCCCCCGGGAACTCAACGCAATGGAGACCATTGCTTCCTAACTAGGGAGGATTAATCCAGGTGGATATCAGTGGCCACCGACCTTTTCCAAATGACTCAAAATAGTTTTCTAGCAATTTTGGCAATTTACTATTTTTAGTAGGTTTTAACTTTCGGGGCCATTTTGAGGGCCCAAGTGAAGGTTTTTCGAGATAGAGGTTCTCAATGATAGCCAAAGTCATGATTGAGTCTCCAAAATGAATCTCCTCAGTGATACCTTTCCAATGAGCTATCACACGCCTAAAACGATGTTCGTATGCAAAAGTGACGACCCCGGAAAGTTGATGTACTCACTTACCCAAACGGGCCCACATGACTTTTGGCGCTTCATATCCTAGGGTTAGGTTTTTGGATGTCTAGGGTTTTTGGCATTCCTGCTTATTGTAAAAAGGCCTTCAGAGCCTCATTGTAATCATCTTCTTTTGAATGTGAGTAGTCGTCACATCTCTTCTCAGAGATGAGCTTCCACCATTCTAGGGAGTCTTTCACTATGTATTTTTACAGTCTCTATACATTTCTTTCATTAATAGAAATCATGTATTATTGTATCTCTGTGTTTATGGTTGCATATCTAATATATTTATGTTATATTATTGGATATACGCGATATCTCTATGCATTTATTTATTATATCTCCGCTCTCATTTCGTGCCGAAAATAATCTGGATCACCTCTACAACTCAATAACTTACAATATTGTCATAACTACAATAGTCGAACCGAACTGAACTAGTATTCTCTCATCCACTGAAATTTGAACCCCGACCTAGGCCTCCTGAGTTCTTATTTATATTATTTTACAAGCTTATTAGTCGTTACAATCTCTACCAAAACCCTAACCCTAACATGGTTAGGTCTATCTTCCTAAGCACCTTGAATGTTGCTTTTCCTACCATCTTTTCTTCTCCAAAATTAGGCCTTTTCCCTCCAAAATTGGGTATTTTCTCAAAATAGGCCTGCACCCAACATGCCCCCAACAATGACATTTGGCTCGTCCCAAGCCACTTAGGTAGTGCACGCTTCCTGCACTACCCTATCCAAGCTAAGGAACTTTTTTGCTATTTCCTTTCCTTTCTCTCTCAACTGTGTGGCTTTGTTTGTTAGCGACTCTACTGTCTACATTGTTATTTCCTTCTGCATTAATGTCGTTCTCTCTGTCTATGTCTATGACGTACTTTTCTTTTCCTCCTCCAATTGCACAATAACTTGTGTTGTTTCTTCTTGGAGGGATTCCAGTTCCTCTTGTCTCTCTTGCTTCTGCATCTGCGCTTCTTGCATATTTGTTTGCAACTTTTTCATGTCCTGAGTTCCCTTCAAGCGTTGTGTGATGCTCATCGCTTTCTGCCTTTGTTTGAGCTCTTGTATGGCTACGATGATTCTTTATTATTCCTTGTCCCACTGTTGGACCTTCCCATCCTCTTTCAGTGTTGTCCAGATTTTTGCGTCTCTATCAAACAGTTCTTCTGTTGTGCTTTCTTGTCTCTCCATCTCATCCATTTGGAGTGCAACTTCTTGTTTTTTGTGTTCTTGCACCTCGGGAGGATTCATAGGGTTAAGCATTTCCTTTAGCTCATAAATCTCCTATATGTAATAATCAATGGTTTGTGTAATGAGGTTGATATTCTTCTTTGTGCTTTTCTCCACTTTTTTCACATTGTTTGGGATATGATTGTACATCGTTGTCAATCCCTGCTCCAATATGTCTGCGTGTTCTTTCTCTTCCTCCTTCTTTGCGGTCAACTGGTTGCATATTATTTGAAGCATTTTTGCAACCCCTCTACCCACTTCTAAATGTGTTGCATCCGCACAGGCCCTAGACTCCACTTCTTGCATGACACTGGCCTATAGCCCATATAAGGCCTTTGTATGTATTTGTGCCATAATCATTTCTACTTGTTCTACCTCTTCCAGGGGTTTCTGTGCAGTCTCCTAATCAAATATTATCATTTGACACGTTACCAAGAATTTTTCCCTTCCCTGGATGACGAATTGTACTGTCTCTTCTCCTTCTCTCGACGCAAGTGGTCGCTGTGTATTTTCCTGTTGTTGCGCGGTGGCCTGTGGTCCTTCTTGTCTTGTTAATTGTTGTATGTTTTCATGGACTTCTAAGATCTTTGCCATGATTTCTTCTCTCTGTGCCTCTACAATTTGGATGAATTCTTCACTCATGTCTTGGACTTTGTCTACAATGAGCTATGCATTATCCTCTTTCAGGGTGATGCCTTGGTCCTCTATTTCGTATTTTCTCTTATTGTGCATGTCTTTTTCTTTCACAGGCTTCCTCTCTTTCTGTGAGGGTTGTGCCCCACTCGTTACACCTTGGGATATTTCTTTTGAAGCATGTGTAGTCTCCTTCTTCCCAGTTTGTAGTAGACTTCCTGTCCTCACTGTAGTTGGTGTCCTCCTCAGTGTTTCTGGTACTATGTTGCTTCCATATGGTTGAGTTCATGTTGTGGTTGTTCTATTATTGTCAGTTGGGTTGCTTCGGCCTTATCCTTGTGCTTAGAGTACTGTGTCGTGCATGTCTTTGTGGTTGGTTTTGCTACTGGAAGCTTTCACTACGCAGGCCAGTCTTTGATGATCCAATCCACTTCCTCCCTCGTGACGCAATATTGCATCTTGATCCATTCCTTCTTGGCATCTCTCGTGACCTAGATCGATACGTGATGCATGGATGCCTTGAATTTGGCTATCCCCTCTATCTCCTGCACTACCTCCATCGGTATGTGCAATACATTTTTTGTGTTGTTGTATATCTTCTAGCAACATGGCGAAGACTGGGTTATTGGCCTGCTGCTTCTAGTTGTCCTTGGTTTATCAGAGGGACTCATATCTAGTCGCGTAACATTTTTCCATCCTATCCAAAAATGCCAAGACTTTGGGCTCCTGCCACCCTGCCAATGCTATCAAGATGATTATCCATGAATAATGGAACTTGGTTCCATTATCCTATGCGTCACGACAGTCTATTAAAAATTGGTTCAATAGGTATGGTTCCCAGCTGAACATAACCCCCTTCGCACACTACGCGGTCGCTGCAATAATGCCTACTGGCACTTTCTCTCTCCAACATTTCCTCAAGAGTTTACAAGCCATTAGCTTGCTAGTGAACCTTGTCACATTGTCGTTAATGTCTTTGATAACAATGCCTATGTTGCCTCACATAGTGTTGAACAACGCTTTAACTTGTTCTTCTAGTTCTTTTTCACGTGCTTTGTTCTCTAGGTATTCTTCGGGTTGTGCGCTAACTGTGGGGAGTCCTATGATTTTGGCAATTAATGCCACATCAATTTGCACCAGTATATCGATCCACAAGATGCCTCCATGGACGTGGGCGACTAGTTGTTTGACACATAGGCCAACATTCATACCGCGCCTAAAATGTGGTATGTCCTATAGATTCATAATGCCCAAATTGTAGAATCATGTTATCCATTGCGCTGGCTCTAGTATAGGTTTTCCTAGGGGTCCAATTTCCCCTATGTTTATCAAATAATTATCCTCGGCCAACTCTATAAATTTGGCCGCATCGTGCATGTCGTGGTCAACATACCTTAGCTTAGGTACCTTTCCTAGCATGTTTTCCACAATGATGATTGCATCTCAAAGATAAGGGAGTTGAATCTCCATGGTGTTTGGTGTCTTTATTTTATATCCCATAACAGATGTGCCTGCCTCTGTTGCGTCTACGTCCTCTTCCTCGCTTCCAGACTTTTGTTGTTCGGTGATGTCCTCAAACAACACCCCTTCATGTTCCTGGGATTGTCTTGGTCCCATTGTTTCATCGGGCTTCGCAGGCATCTTTGGGTTAGGGTTTGAAATGTTGTTTTGATCCTCGAAGCTCTACTCTATTTCTCCTTGCTGCGTTGTAGGAATCTCTTCATTGACCTATGTCGAGCTAATTGATTATGGGTCTGAGGTCGTAACATCCTCCAGCTCGACCACATTTTTAGGTTGTTACAATCTCTCCTTATGACTTTGGCCCTATTGATTAATCTGAACGAACTGTCTTGGCATGTCGAACTTTCGTGGTGTCATCCTTGTTAGCACCATGATTTTCATAGCTAGAGTTATAGGTTTGTCCAAAGTTTTCAAAGTCATGCCATTATCTTGGGAAGATCAAGGAATTCCTAGATGAGTCATAGTTAGTGTTTCAAGGTTTATGAGGTCAGTAATTAAATAAATAAAGACTTGAAATGTCAGTAAGGGGTCTATCCATAAGTTGGGTTAAAGGGTGTATTGTCTTTTTCATAAAACACCATCATAAAAAACAAAGAGTCAAGAGTGTAAAAGTCCATCATGTTCAATTTGTAATGGTCCACTTTTCCCTAAGTCTTGAATCATATTAAAAAGTGGGAAATTATGTGCTAAGGTCGAGTCATAAGTTAGGGTGAATGTCATGTCAAAAGGTATCATGGTTCATCATCACCTTTCATGAGGTCATAGAAGGGACAATCATGACACTCCATGTCATTTGTACCGTTTCAAGTTTCAAAAGTGTACCCGCTACGCAAATTCCTAAACTTGCCTTGAAATGTCTTTTCACCTTGGATAATTGCTTACCATTTCAAATTTCATCCCTTATCCATTCAAGCATGAATATTGGCCACCTTTTTTCTTTCTCCATCGCCTTCAAGACCTGTGCATAGTCCATAGCCTCTCCAACAAGATCCAAAGATTTATGCTATGCAAACTCCATTCGCTACACAAATGTTGTGTGCTTCTAATCACTACGCAAACCTTGTGTGCTGCCAGTCGCTATGCAAAATCTTGTGCGTTGCCTTTTGCTATGCAAATTTGTACTATGTTTTCTGTTTCACACCCTTCATTTGTTTCAATCATTGTCTAAGAGCCTTTCTTCGAGCCCATTGCAAGTTTATCCTCTGCATGAATTCTCCTTTCATATAACCACGTTTTCTTCATTCGAGCCAAGCCCTAGCCATCATATTTTGTTGTGCAAGCTTTCATGCTAAGTGTGAAGGTTTTTCTATTTTGAGTAGTTACTTTTGCAAGGAAGACATCACAGAACCATGACTTCACAGGGAAAGAAGAAATACAAGGCAGGAAACATTTTCAGATATGAACCCCAAGGGTTGAATTTAGTGAACTCAGACCCTGGATACATGGTGTCCTTTGAACAATATGGATGTATGATATTCTGTGAAAAAGTTTAGGGGTATAATGTGCAGCTGACCAAGCAGTTTTCTCTGAACTTTAATGGTGTCAGCACAACCATTGCAGGGGTCACTTTTCTAGTATCAGAAGAAACCATATCAACTTCTACATAGGTCCCTACATAGGGAGAGAAGTGGTTTAAAGGTATGGCCTTAGATCCTTCGTTTTATATTGATTTCCTCAAACCCAAGTATAGAAATCAGAAGATTGGTGCCACCATCCCCAGGGAATATGATTTGGAACCATATGAGATTATTTTGAAGATAATCCATGAATACTTTACTTGTGAGGGTAGGTTTGATAGGGTATATCAATACCACATAAGGCTCCTTATGCATTTTACAAGGAAATCCCCCTAAATTTACCTTTCTGCCTATATAGAATCTTGGGAAAAATGGCAGATAGAGTTCAAGCCAGAGATGACCAACTAAAGAGTAGCTTATTCCAATTTTCCTTGGTGAAGTTGTTGGTGGTTGAAGAGCTTAGAAAGTTAAATAGGGACTGGGATTCCTTCTTGACCTCAACAAAAATTGCACTGGATCCTAAAGGAGAAACCCCCTTGTCTGCTGAGAAATCAACATCTAGAGGTGTTTCTAAAAGAGGAAAAGGAAAAGAGATTGAGAATCCATCACCCAATCAACTAGTCTTGAAGAAAAGAACAAAACTACAATTCATTGATGAACCTAAGGAGAAACATGCTCCTAGTAAACCACTCACCAAGTCATCTTCTAGGAGGTTTCCCATACCCATAGCTCAGACATATTTTGTTGAATTTGCATCCCAAGATATTGATGAGGAGCAAGTGAAGCTAGGGGAGAAATATTCAGATGTCAAAGAGATGCAACAACAACTCAAGAAATATTAGCATGTTATAGCCCAATTCTACCAGAAGAACAAGGAATTGAAGAGGAAACTAAAAGAGACGACTCCTGAAGCACAAACACTACAGAGAAAAGCAGGCCCCATGCAATAAATTTCAAAAGGAATAAAGATCAGGAAAATTCCTAAGACTATAGTTGCAGCCAAACCTACATCATCTATGACAAGGTCCTCAATGAGGAAGAGTAGTCCATACATACAAGGAAAGTAAGCAGCAAGTCAAAAATCTCCTACTTCACCCACAAAAGGAGAAAAGAACATAAGATGGTTGAATAAGCAGCTAATATAATATCAAGATGAAATCACTAATATCATGGAAGAAAGCAGGTTATCAGATGATAGAGCCATGGGGCATTTTAAAGAATGCATACCAGCTAGAGAAAATGCATGTGCAACCCTTTCTAATGCTCAGTCAAAGTTGAAGAGGAATGCAACCTTGTTGAGGCAGGTGGGAAATTTAAAGAGACAGAACCTGTCATTGAGAAAATAAAATAGGGCCTTAAGGTTACAAGTGAAATTGGATGAAGAAGCTAAGGATAGGCTAAATCTCCTTGCTAAATTTGCAGAAATATGAGTGAGGAAGCCTTATTTTTGTCTTTTTTGGGTATGGAACCATGTCAAAGTTTTGTTCACATCATTAAAGAGGTGAACAACATATATTTTATGTAGATGAGGGTTTGTTTCACCAAGGTGAATACTTGTTGTGCACAATATGTTGTTTTAATAAAGAAATAGTCATACACTGCACTTGCATAGCGGATATTCACTACACAAATGTTGTAAGCTCACCTGATCAGAAAGAAGGATATGTGATGAAAGGAATACAATTTTTGAGGAATATTCATGGTTCCTAGCCTTTGTTGCCACTTGGATTTTCATGAGCAACCACGGCATGGGCATTCGCTATGTAAAGTCGCTACACAAATGTTGTAGCCAACACTTGCGCAACAGTAACCAGAATTCGCTACGCAAGGGTGACAAAGTTGTCCAACAATGCACATGATGACTCGAGGTGTCCCTAGATGGACCTAATGAATCATCACAACCTTATGGTCAAATTTTTCTCAAATATCTATGATTGTAAACAATATTTTAGTTATGTTTTGATTGGCAAAATCAGATTTTCTATTTTTAGTAAATCTTGTTGGAGTTGTTGTTATCTTTGAAAGAAACCAGATCTATGATTCTAGGATGTAGTAGTTCGACCCTAGCAGCCAAGTGTGGCATTGGTTTTCTATATATGTTCATGAATTTGATGTAAATAAGGGCGAGTTGGCAGAAGTATAGACATTTTGATTTTCAATGTAATTTTATGAATCTAATAAAAACACAAATGCAGAAGTCTTGAATTCCTTATGAAAAAGATTCTAATGGTGGTGATCTAAAGATTGTACTATTTATTTGTATGTATTCTTTGAGTACTTACTTTCATCTTCACTTTTCTTTTGTTTAAATTGGATAATTAAGAGTCTATAATTCATCTAATGGTGCTCTA
>JASDQU010369104.1:7797-19233 GCA_032191745.1 Picea mariana
TTTGGGCTTCTACAAGCCAAGGACATAGATTGCTCGGGTGGTCTTCCGCACATAAATTGCATGGATACCTCACCTTTCATTTCTCAATGTTGTCCTTGCCAACATTATCAGTAGGTTTTTTATCCCCCTTACCCTTCTTTCATTGTTTTTTCTTTCCTTCAGGCTGCTAGGTGGCCTTTGGATTAGTCGATTACATAGTGTGTACATCCGACGTTTTGGTAGGGGGAGCAGCCAAAGTAGTAGTTTGTCTGGCCGCTGTGTGTTGTATACACAACTGCTGCAACTTCTTCGTCAATTTCTCAGCGGGCTTTGTTTGTGTTGAACCAACAATACCATCGGCATGTGGTCCAACTCCTTGTCTGGTGTTATCAAGTATTGAGCATGGTGCATCTGGCAAGATCTCGTATAATAAACTAGACTTAGAATAGATTAGCTCAAGTTGTTGAGCTCTCACGATGGCGTCTTCTTCAGAAAATACTCCCGACGTCGCGACGTCTTTGGACAACTGTGGGACCAAAGACTTAAGAAACCACTCAAGCAGAAATGCTAGTGGGACTGGTACCTTAATTAAATTGTTTCGACATCTCCATTCTCGAATGTGATCAGAGATATGGTCCACTTTTTTTTGTGAGAAATTGGCCAACAATTTGGTGCTAGCATCGTATCTCACAAGTAACTGGAAATGGTTTAGGAAATCCATCACTAGTTCGCCGAAGGAAGAGTATCTTGAGCAATCAAGCTCAATGCACCATTTTGTGACACTCCCAATAAGAGTACATTGAAACAATTGCAACTGTACAGAGTCATCTTTCAACGAGTTAGATGAGCACCAAAGATGGAAGGTAGTCACATGATCTCCTGGATCTTCATTAGGCTTGTCTTCGAACTTTGGGATGTATGAAGGCAACTTTGTCGGCATAGGAGGCCAATGTCGATCATGAAAGATAGGGTCATTCAACAAACTTGTCAAGTCTTGCAAATGCAAGGTTTCCAGGAAAGGTAGCTTGGGTTGTTGCTGATAACCTAGGAAAAAGGGGCCTGGTGTTTGACTGGCACAAGGTTGCCAGGAAAAGTTTGGCTACTAGCCTGGGTTCTGGTAAAATCCATGGCCATGGCTAGCATGTGGATTTTACATGTGGGGAGACATCATCTACTCATTTCCGAAACAGGACATAGATGGTTGGGCATGCATTACATTCGAAGGACTTTGGGAAGGATTGCTCCATGTCGGTCCCGTGGGGATAAGCATAGTGATTTGTCCAGGGTTCCATTGATTGTGAAAATAATTACCCCAGATTGGAATTCCTGATGAGGGAACTGATCCCTGCCAAGAATTCCAAGGCCCTACTACGGAGGAAGCTCCTGGGTGTGCCCCCTATGCAGGAATAGTACCCTGCATAGGAATAGGTTGTCCGAAACCGGGGTTGCGCCCAGTTGGGAAAGTAGTTGACGAGAAGGCATTTTTACCAAACGCACTGAACAAAGAAAATGGTGTCAAACCTACCGACATATTATGCGAAGGTGGTCCTTGACTCCCCGCTTCAAATAAACTATGGTGTGCAGGTGGCCCGACAAATTGCTAATGCGAGCCACCGAGTGAAGGGGATGAAGGATGTATATGACCTCCCCCATAAGGGAAAGCGTTAAAAGGAGTAGGATTTCCACCCATGTGTCCTTGCAGAAGAGCATTAGAGCCCCCTGTCCCCAGACCTGAAGTCTATGAAGTGGAGTAGGAAAGTACAGGACTTGTACCTGAACTAGGCATCCCGTATGAGAAAGGAGGGTCTGTCACACTTGGTGTGAAAGGGGTTGTGGCCGCCACCAGAGACAGGATCGAACCACTATGCGATGTAGAGGTAGTTGAGACCATGGTGGCTTGGACCAGTGATGGTGGGTTAGGAGGTGGAAACTCTCCTGTGGTGACGACCATAGTGGGAATTGAAGAATTCCCAGAAGGAGTAACAACATTTGTTTCCATTGTTGCATGCGACACTGTCTGGCACTCATAAGGATGAATCAGTATGATGGTGGGTGCCGAAAAATTAGTGATGGAGGTTTCAGGTGGACCAACAGCGTGCCCTTCAAAGTCTAAGACAGTTGATTCCTCTGGATGTTGGTCAGGCACAACTTTGTGCAACCCGGTCACTTCAAAAGACCCTTGTTGGTTTAGCTTTCGCCTTAGTGGTGGTGGGGGTGGCTCCAGTGTAATCGATGATAGGCCTTGAAGCCTTCGCGACCAGCGGAGCTTGTGATATACCACTATGTGAGAAGATAAAAGACACACTAGGGTAGTCTAACCGTTCAAAAACAACATGCACTAAAAAATTCCCTATAAGATAAGACAGGAAAACACTAATTTAATTGGAAGAATAGTTACAACAACCAACACTAGAGCAACTTACCGGTACAAGTGCAACTCAAAAAATGAAGCACCCTCTGGGTATAATCTACAAAGCATGGCCTGATGTCTATCCTAGGTACCATGGTATACCCCCACAGTCACCTGTGTATGTCCCTAAAAAAGATAGGCAACTAGGTTGCCAACGCGCGAACAATCATCAGGCGGGTACAGTCGAAAGTCAGGTAGACCACAATGAGCAGAGTATCAAGCCCGAAACCTGTCAAGGGTATCGAAAGAATGTGGTCCAGAATACAACTGAGGAGCTCGAATGGATTCAAGACCCACAAAGCCCCATGGCAAATGCAATCAACAGAATCCCAAAACAAGCCCTCTATATGTGTTCTCCACTACAATTGGTTGAGCTTTGGAGGGGTTATCTCTGCTACCTTTCTGCATGCGACCTCATGTTTATCCCCTGTGTTAGAGGGGGGTCCTGGATAAATTTCATGATACTGGACTTGGACACTCCCTAACTCAGAATCCAATGTTTGATTTTAATGGCCTTGAAGAGTTTCCTCTCCAACCTAATCCAAGGCCCTAATCCTGAACTAGTTGGTGAACCCTACAAACATAAAAGTCTAATAAATTTTAGATTTAGCGTTAATTTTATGGCTTGTCTTATGTGAAGGGGTATGAAAGTGAAACTAATGATGTTTAAAAGACGAAAGTAAAAATTGAACAGAAAGCTGGAAACAAAAACTTTCACTTAATGCAAATTTTCAACAACTTTTCAATTTTTTATTTTATTTTCTCAAATATTTTGAATCAACAAACTTAAAGAAGGATTTCAATCGACTACGAGCTACCTATGATCTAAGTAAACTATCAAGAACTTAAGAAAACAAAGACTTTTCCCTGGTTACTAATGAAAAACCACACTTTTCAACCAAACAAGAAAATGAAAGAGATTTTTTTTTATTTGAATGCTGACAAAGAAAAAAGGAAAAATATCAACAACTCAAAAACCAAAAAAACCTTATGGCCTAATCGCAGATCGCAAAGAATCACTTCAAGAAATCACACACTAGAAACTTAAAAAAGGACTCTCACATCTGTCTAAAAACCCTAAAGAAAATTTTTAATGACAACTTTTAAATGAAAAAAGCAAGCTAAGGCTAAGATCAACCCTAAGCTACTGACTTCTAGGATAGAGATTCAAAAACCTGAGAGGTATAAATCTTGTCAATGGAAAGGATGATTTCCTTACCCTCAACAAAAACTATCCTGCACAAGAACATTACTGACAATCCAACAACAAGTGTGTGCACGCGAGCTGTGTAGAGCCAGAGGGCATGTACACATGTGGTGGCCTTATATAGGCCACGTGTATCTCTAAAACTTTGAAACAAATAAAAAAAGACAATCCAAACCAAGAAGAGACCACTGATATTGAGAACCAGGATATCTTGAAGGCTTAGACAATGTCTTTAACAAAAAAAGAAAACAATGTAAAGAAAAAATTCGTAAAACAAACCAATCTGAGATGAGACTGCAAACAAACAAGACTTACAAAGATTTCTAGAAAACCCCTGAGAATGATTGATTCTGACAGGGAAGAGGATGACTGCCTCAAAAATTTTCTAAAATCTACACGCTATTGTTACTTCTTCAGCTAGCGTTTACATGCGGGCTGTAAGAAAGTAGGGTGCATATACACATGTGCAGACCTTATGCAGGCCGCATGTACCTCTGTGGGTCTCCAAAAAACACAGTCAAGTAAATAAAAGAGATAGCCGGTATGGAAGACTAGACTCTCTGTCAACTCGGACTTTGCAGAAACTTCAAAAAACAGGAAAGAAAACCAGTCCTTTAAAACTACCCAAAAATATTCCCAGGAACCCTAGAGACTTCCCCACTATGGTCACCAATTCTATTGTGGTGGGAAATCCCCCTACGAACTAGAAACTAGGGTTATATTATGCATGCAGATATGACCAAAATAAACCTACTTTCTATCTTTGTCCCCAGACCTAATCCCCATTTCTATTCAAGAAAATACATGGTTAAACAAACATACCTTGTTCCGGACATTTGATGTCGATCCTTCTTCATGCTTGATCGCTTGCTAGAAGCTATCCTCCCAAGACTAAAATGTGTATAAAACAAGCAACAAACTCTACATGCATTTGTTATATAGATTAATGGGTTAGAGATTCAAACATATATTCACTAAGCTATGAAGAACTCATATAGTGGGATGGGAAAATCATTTCTTTATTATTAACTTTAATGAATCAACTTACAATGTCGAGACCGCCCATCGCTCCACGAATCCCGATCCTGAGCTCCTCTTCAAATGTCCTCCAACTTCTTTTATTTGTATCTCTCTTTGCACAAGGATGGATAAAGGGTTGGGACAATGGGAATGTGCAATTGGGTAGAGTTTCTTTACTCTTATTCTCCTCCTCCAAATAGGACCCCTAACCCTTCTTTTATAGGCTAGAATAAGCTAGGTATTTGTACGAACCCTCAGCCATGCATGGCCGAGAATTTTAGTTAACTCACCTAAAGTTGTGTGTTCCGTTGGCAACTTTCCTTTTTTCGTGATTTTGTAGCTCCACGCGGGTTGTTTGGGGTCAGCTAGCGTGTACACACGTGTAGTAATGGAGTAGGGTGTGTGGGCCTTTATAAAAGAGGTTTTTTAAACAGTTTTTCACCAGTGCTTTGGCAAAGAAGGGATCTCAGATGGCCTGATGCCAGGTAAGCATGTATGGTGCAAATTAGGGTTATAACACCTAGTTTCTTAGGATACAACCTGAGGGAATCTCCAACTCCTCAATTATTTGGCTACAGCCAGAAGGAGGATACAACCCCCTATGTTCTCTGACTACAATCGGAAGGTGGCTACAACCACCTATCCTTTCTCTATCCAACCACCCTGACGTATAAGTAGAATGATGGAACCAATGTCACACTATCATTGTGAGATATATTGATGTAAACCTGTAGCAATCAGCCTGCATAAAAAAAACTATACCAATAACCTGAACCATGCATCAACCATGCATCAACCTGTACCTCAACCTGTACCATAAACAAGTGCATCAACCATGCACCAGACTATACCTCAACCTATACCATCAATGAGTGCATCAACCATGCACCAAACCTGTACGAATAAATTGTCACAACAACTTGTCCAAACAACCTATCACAACAACCTGTCTCATCAATCTTATCAACCAAATTAGATCTACTCATCAAGATCAATCACCAAAACAACTCTTAAATATGTGAATCAACCAAGCATAACACAACAACTCATAATCATCACCAAGAACAATATGTGCTTTTAATAATATACCAATACAAGTATGCTACATCATCCATAAACCATGTGTCAACAATAATACTAACAAGTGCCTCCAACCATGTACCAATTATGTACCTATCATGTATCAAGTACTGATCAATATGTACCAACATCATCAACTATACATCTCATGTATGTGCCAACTCATCAACTAATTGTCTCAAACATGTACCCAACATGTACCTCAACCAAAATCCCTCATCAATTTAATCATCCAAACATGATTTGTAACTCTATAATAGCCTTGGTGTATATGATCACATACCTGCAAACCTTCCTTAACTTTAACAACAAGAGGCTAGAATTTTCATCAAACTTTACTTTAGTCTCACATGACTAGTTTTGGATTAGTCAACGACCCTAACTTGAAATAATCATAACTATGTACGTGTAATGTATAAAGATATGAAAATAGTACACAATGTTCTTCAGTGTGTTTTATGAAATTCCTCCAGGTATCACTACTTGGAACCTCTCAGAAAAGGAGTTATAGTAAAAATGTTATACCTTGTTTAATTATGGCTTATTCTAGAGAGAAAAATTGTAGAGTGTGCCTCACGCAGAATATTTTTTGTATGCATCTGAATATTGTACAAAAAATACTAAAGAATATAATATAGCCAATACATTTTTTCTTACTAAATTTGGATCTGTTATGAAGAAGTTATACATTTTTACCCAAAATATTTGTTTTAGACTAGTTTCAGGACTAGCCACAAACCCTATTTTCCACGATGTGTAAATCCAAAAATACAACGAACCACAAGCTGAAATTTGTACCACGGGTACTTGTATATGTTTCCTCAATGGCCTCCCAATTTCATGGTCTGAATCATTCTCTCAAAAATGTTATTATGAAAATGGTGAGATGAGATGTAAATAACATACCTTAGAAAACATCATCAAAAGAATTTATCCTCCCTTGAATTTTGGCCTTCTGTACTTCACCTTCCCTCTAAAATTAGGATTAGATATCCTTTGGTTACCTCAGTCACTTGTATATATTCAATATGCTCAAGTGTGATTAAAATGAGAGAGACTTGTGTCTTATTTATACTTTCATGTAGCTTCCTCAAGGGGTTACCTTTTAATCATCTTAACCTACTTTCCTTATTTTAGGGTTAACCCACTTCTAACCACTTGTCCACTTAGTAATTTATCCATTAAATTTATTATTTAAACAATTTCTTTTTTGTCCACTTTGATTTATAGTATACTCATCAGTTCACATTATTATTTAAATAATTTCTTCTTTGCAAACACTTTGACTACTTTGACTTTTTGGGGCTTCTAGATGACCCATGAAGATTCTCCAACTTCACATGGCCATAACTCTCTAACCATGAGGAGTTATGTGACGTTCCACATACCACTGGAAATGGAATGACATGTACTATCCATCTAGAATATTCTTGCCTGAAAATATATCAAAACTCGTACCAATATCTATCAAACAAACTTGGGTCCATTACCCAAACTTGGGTTCTCCATCTTCACATGGCCATAAATCTCTAACCATGAGTACTTATGTGATGTTCCACATACCACCAAAAATGGCATGAAATGTACTATAGAATATTATTACCTTCAAATATATTAAAACTCATACCATTATACATCAAACTAACTTGGGTCCATTACCTAAACCTTTGTGCTACTAGAATTTGTTGCTGGACTTTCTCCAAGGATTGACATCAATCAATAAGGGTTGACATAAATATACAATATCACTCTCCAATGGTTGACATCAATGACAATTGTCAATCCATACCAATTGCGCATCAACCTAATCCAATTGTCTGACAAGAGAGTGGTAGCTCTACCTTGCGAGGCAAGCTTGGAGCTAGAGGATTTTTGGTTTTGCGTGTGTGGCCCCTTTGTAGCTCGGGGGGATAAGGGGGAAGAAGAGTACCCCTAGAGTTGGTTGGTAGGTATCGTTAAAGTTTTGGATTACAAGAAACAAGAAAGGAAAGGATATTGATGCAAGTTTCAGATCGAAGGACATATTCACGTATCAATTTTTCTTAGTCATAGTACTCAATAATTAGTAGTTATTTCTGATAGAAATATTTTATACTTAAAAGTTGTTAATGATCTTCATAAGTTTTATATTGTATAGTGTTAAATTGACAATTTGCAGTAGTAAATTATGATTCATATTGTTATGTAAAAAGGGAAACCTTCCGACATTATAACCTTTTTGTGAAATGAGATTTATCTTGTTTGGGTATAAAATTGTTAATCGATCGATGGTTTCTTAGTAATTGATGAGATTTAGATATCTGTTTGTGTGTGTGTTGATTTTTTCTTAGTAACCACTTATTTTGTATGGTCAATGGAGGTATCGTTAAAATTCCTTAATATGAAGATCTATAGTTAAGATACATGAGATTGAGATTGTATTTACGCTATTGATTTATTAATATTTATGGAATATCCTTTTACTCATTTGCACTCTCTGTTTCTTCAAAAATGATAAGTACAGTATAATATACTATTATGCCATGAATAATTGATGACTAGGTGAATATTGATGATCTTGTTTGGATTGCGGTTGATGTTAGGCTATGGGATTTAGATACTTGCTTGTTCCTTAGAATAGTCACCACTCCTGAGACCTTAAGTGCTCAAAATCAATCAAAATCAGTATTGGAGGTCCTAACCATGCAAGATAGGTTGGGTGGGTATTTTCCTTTAATATCCAGTGACATCGTTGAACAATTTTTAGTATCTTGCTTCAGTTGATCGCGATGTCTTGATTTTGTGTCACAACTTATTATATGTGTTGATTATGTGTCACTATTAATTATGGAAATCCGTTGATTTCATGTCGTTATTTATTTTGATGATGTGTTGATTATGCGTCGTTAATTATTAAAATGATGTATTGAATAGGTGTCATTAGTAATTATGCTAATGCATTGATTATGAGTCGTTATTAATTAGGATGATGTGTCGATGGTGTTTCTATTCGTTATGTGGTGAAATTTAATATCCTAATGAAAAAAAATATATATATATTTACCTATTGTACATCACTATTTGTTGTTATAACGATGGGGTCATTACAGTTTAGCTCACTTACAACACTAATTAGTTCAGCCTCAAAATCCACTATGCCTTATTCACAACTTTCTTCTTCTAAATCTATCTAACATGATGAACATCTTTCTTCTCATTCAATTTCAACATCTTCTTTATTTTGATTAGCATGCTCTGGATCTGTGATAAGAGGATATTTATGAAAATAGAGATTATATACCTTATCCCAAATTTATTTGTTTGATGAACATTTTCCCACTTTCTCTTTTATCCAATTAGGTAATCCTTCTTGGATGAAATCCATTGCTATTTTTGTGTTCCTCTTCAATTCTTTCTTCGCTATAGTCTTTGGTTTCTTTAAAGCAGAGTATCCTGCAACAATTGATTGTCAAATGTCAAATCCTTGTTCCTATACAAATGTTTTCATTATTTATCTCCATATATCATAGTTCTGATCATTATAACCATCAAACATTGGCACTGCATTCCTAGTGCAATCCATGATCTACCTTCCAGTAGTGAGACTGCTTCTTGAAGGCTCCACTCTGATATGAATTGTTGGAATATTCACCAATATTGAGAGGGGGGGAATTATTATTGCTTTTTACCAATTTCAATCACACATTAACTTATCAATGATAAAATTCACTTATGATTGGATTTAACATATCATAAACATATAACCATAAACAATGTGTCACATCATACACAAATACATAGTACACTAGTATTTTATGTGGCAACTGAAATGGGAGAAACCCAAAAAATGATTTCTTATATATCAAAGATTACATTCATAGGAAACACCAACTTCCAAATTCTCCAACACCAATCAGAAGGAAGACCCAACCCCTTGTTTATAGGCTCCAATGTGAAGGAATATACAAATCCCTAACTCCAACTCCAATTGGAAGGAGGCTCCAACCACCTGATTTATATGCTCCAACTTGAAGGAATCTTCAACTCCTTGTGTTATCTGGCTCCAACCTTAAGGAAGCTCCAAATCCCTATATTGTTCGTCTCCAACCAGAAGGAGGCTACAACCCCCTTTCCTTTCCCTGTCCTTCCACCCTAAAGCATAAGTGTAGACTCAACCTATCACTGCCACTGATACTAACAATCAACCTATCACTGATAATCAACCCGTCACTAATGATAAACCTATCATCCAACTTATCACTATCCCTATTACTATCTCTCTCATTGTCATTGTCACTAATATACCATCATCATCCCCTCACTGATAATCACCATCAACAAGACTAGAACCACTCACATAGATCATATGCAAAGATAAGAAATCATGCCATAACATCCATGAACCATGTACTAAGATATTCCATAAACCATGTACCATGAGATATACCTCAACCATACACCATATCACTCATGATTTGTCTCAATCATGTACCAAAACATCTAATATGTGCATCCAAAAGAATGTACCATAACATTCATCAACCAAGATATGTATCAAATATGTAAACATATACCAAAGTGTATATCAAACCATGTGCCCAATATCCAAGATTCTCTTCAAACCATATGCCAAAAGAATGCCTTAAGCATGTTCCAACATCACCATGATATATACCAAACCAACTACCAAGATAGCCAAGATATGCCTCTAACAATATACCATAACATTACCTAAATGTACCTTATCATGCACCATCATCATCAAGACATTCCTTAAGCATGTGTCAAGTCACCAAGATACAAACCTCAAGAACACATACAAAACCATACCTTTCAACATGTGAGCAACCTAGTACATACCATAACAGACCCTCATACCTTCTTCATCTTCAACAACAAAAGAATAACATCTTCATCAAAAGCATACTTACCAACTTAACGATATCTCTACAGAGTTCTCTATTTGGTGGGGTCACATTTTTTATCTCGTTTTTAAAAATGATGCTACCAATAGCACCCCCCTCTCTTTTTAGGTGGTTTTTTGATATTTTAAATTTTATGATCCATAATGTTTCCACATTATTTTTTAAATGCTTATTTTTTCATCTATTTTCAAATTTTTCTATTATTTTTTTTCAATGGTGTTTTTAGTCATTTTTCCATGCTTCTTTCAATCTTAAAAATATATTTTACCATTGACTTTTTTGAAACTAAGAATTTTCATATAATTGTGTTTCCTTAATTAATTTATGGCTCCATATTTTTTAAATATAGTGGAAAATATATTTTTTAGCACATTTTTTTACCCTTAGTTCAATACAAAATAATTGTACTTAAATAACACCATTTTTCTATATTTAGAAAAAAAAATATAATTCGACTTTCTTTTATAAATTAAAACAAAAAAACCAAGAAAAAGAAAAGAATTGAAATCTAAAAAATAAAATAAAAAGCAAATTCATATATAAAAAAAAGAGATTAAAGAAAAACCATAAACTTAAAAATCTATATAAAAATTAAGATAAACAAACTGATTTATAAAAATACAAAAAAATTAAAAAAACAAATCTCTGAACAAAAAAACTTTAAATTGATTAAAAAAACATAAAAAGAGAAATATATATTAAAAAATCAAATTAATAAATATAAAATATAAAATTTAATACAAAATGTTAAAAAACCGAAACAAAAAACACTTTAAAAAACCAAAAATTACAATTTACAATTGAAATTAAAATTTATATTAAAAAATAAAAAAAAT
>JASDQU010369105.1:0-11455 GCA_032191745.1 Picea mariana
TATAAAAAGAATTATAACATCATATTCAGAGTAGCTGATGGGCTTACTTGCCCTCCCATCATTTTTCGATATATTAAGGCTGGAAAATTTTTGTCCAATTAAAACTTTAATCTCAAAATTCCAAAAATCAATGTAGCAACATGGTGATTTTCTTACAACATGTATGCCATTTTCAATCATATATCAATAAGTTTCTTATAGCTAAAAGTCAATTCAAAAACCAAGTGTTGCAACATGAGATTATTTGATTATTCAACAGAGAGACCATAATCTCACTTTAGACTTATAAATCAGTCACCCTTGATTTCTAGTTAGGTCACGATTTCATTTAAATAGTCCCTTAATTTAATTGAACAACCTAGTCTTTTAAGTATTCCAGATAGATGACTAATGTGAATATATCCATTCCATCATTAATCATTAAACCCCATCACTAAATTAATTTTAATTTCCTCATAGGTTCAAATGAATAGTTAATGTAGATATACCCATTCCGTCATTAATCATTAGACCCTCGTCACTAACCTAATTTTAATTTTCTCACAATTTTTTAGATTCTCACATAAGTTTTGAGCCTAGTCTAAATCACCTTTTTTATCACTTTTTGCACGGGCTCCACATAAATTTGACTGAACAACATGAATTTCACTCAGGGATCAAAATTGAGCATATCACATCATGTCAAAAGGCTCCTAGCATGTCTCAAAAGTGCCTTAAACAAATGGTTGTCCAAAAAAATATTCATTTTCATTTTTACCCATTTTTTAATAAGTGCAAGGTGCATATTAAAATTTCATAATAAGGGTTATTCTTCAAACTACCCATCACCTGGCTCAGAAGTTAGTACCCTAACTTTGTGCATAGTAAATGCATGATACTACGTATAATTTTAATACTAATGGAGAAAAGAAGGAATGAATTGAGAATCAAATGACCTCCCTTTCACACTATATTGATTCTAGAATTTTAATGGTGAAAAGAAGGAATGATTCAAGAATCAAATGAAATCTCTTTCACACTACATTGATTCTATAATTTTTGGATAGAGAACACATAAATGTGTGAGCGGGATCTAGATATTGTTGATAATTGCAGCTTCATGAGACATCCTCCAGATCATTCTCTTTTGGATTGAGTTGAGACATTTGTGAGAGAGGCCATGTGATTGGTGTGTCAAGCTCCTATGGACTGATTTGAGATGATGTGTGGTCTCCTTTCATGCTCCTCTGAAATAATTTGATATGACATGTGGTCTCCTGTCTTGCTCCTCTGGACTGAGTTGATATGACTTGAGATGGTATGTTGTCATAATCCTATGGACTTAGTTGAATAACCTTGAGATGGTTCTAAAAATGGTACTCTTATGGAATTAGTTGAGTTAATTAGTTAAGAGTGGCATCCCTGTGGGTGAGTATAGGTGGACGTGTCCCTAGTGGTTGAGCACTAGAGGATGTGAGAGATCCTTGCCATATTGTCTACATAGTAAGATTTTTTGTAACCTTAATTGTGTTGTAAAGTGTACAAGTCGGCCCCACCATGTAAAGATAATTAATATTGTGTCTGATCCAGGTGGATATCGGTGGCCACCCACTTTTTCCAACTGACTCAAAACAATTTTCTAGCAATTTCGGTAATTTACTATTTTTAGCAGTTGTTAACTTTCGGGGCCATTTTGAGGGCCTAAATGAAGGTTTTTTGGGATTGAGATTCTAAATGATAGTTGAAGGCTCTGATTGATCCCCCAAAATGAATCTCCTCGACGATACCTTTCCAATGAGCTATCGTTTCCCCCAAACTGATATCGTATGATAAAGTTACGCCCCCAGGAAGTTGATACACCAAACTACCCAAAACGGGGTCCACAAAACTATTGGCTTTTCATCTTCTTGGTTAGGGTTTTGGATTTTCTTTATGATAAAAAGTCCTTTGGAGCCTCATTGTAAGATCATCTTCTTGCGAATGAGAGTAGTCGTCACATCTCTTCTCAGAGATAAGCTACCACCATTCTAGCGAGTCTTTCACTCTGTATTTTTTACAGATCTGTACATTTCGCACATTAATATAAATTGTGTATTATTGTATCTTTGTGTTTATGGTTGCATCTCTGATACATTTCTGTTATATTATTGGATATCTGAGATATTTCTGTACATTTCTTTATTATATCTCCTTATCTAGATTTTATGAGCAGAATGAAATGACTACAGATTATTAACAGGTGCTTAACATAAAATAACAGAGATATAGTAAAACTGGTTTTCTATTCAATAAGGAAATAAGTTGAAACTGTAAACTATAGTGGAAACAAGCTTGCTGGAATGGTGGTGGCTTATCTCTAAGAAGAGATGTAATGGTTGTGCTCATTCATAAGAAGATGATTACAATGAGGCTATGAAGGAATTTTTACAATAAACAGGAATGAAAAAAGACCTAGATATCCAAAAACCTAACCCTAGGAGATGAAGCGCCAAAAGTCATGTGGGCCCCGTTTGGGTAAGTTAGTACATCAACTTCCCGGGGTCGTAACTTTTGCATATGATCTTCGTTTTAGGCGTATAATAGCCCGTTGGAAAGGTATCGTCGAGGATATTCATTTTAGGTTCAATTTTGAAGGAACTTACATATTGAAAACCCATTTTCCCAAAACAAACATCATTTAGGGCCTCAAAACGACTACGAAAGTGAAAATTGCTAAAAACAGTAAATTACCAAAATTGCCAGAAAACTATTTTGAGCCAGTTGGAAAAGGTGGGTGGCCACAAATATCCACCTAGATCAATCCTCCATCCTTAGGAAGAAATGATCTCCATTGCGTTGAGGTCCCCCATCAGATGAAGAAATTTCTCCTGAATTTGGCCTCGGGTGAGCCACTTGCCTTGGTGTAGGAGCTTCCCTGCTTTGATGACTCAATAAAGTTGGATCCTTTGTTGTCGAGTGCCCTTGATCTTTGTGTTGACAATATGATCATTGGATGCTTGTTGTATGTAGTTAGGGTTGAACTCTGTTGGTTTCAGTTGTTCTGCTACTTCTGAGGTGTCTAATAATGGTGGGAAATAAGGGCGAAGGAGATCCACGTTGAACACTGGGTGCAGGCCAAGGAAATAAGGAATGTTGAGATCAAAATAATTATCCTCCACGGACTTGGTGATGGTGTACAACCCATAATGGAGTGGGCGAAGCTTCCGATGGGGTCCTGTATGGCGTTCTTTCTACAAGTGCAACCAAACTTTGTCGCCCACCTGAAACTTATTTGGCACCCGATGTTGATCATTGCGATGTTTGTACTTGTCATTGGACTTCTTAGGATATCCTGAACTTGTTGGTGGATGTGTTGGATCTGCTCAATGAACCGGGTGGCTTTTTCAGCTTCAGTTGGATCAGGAGATGAGTCAGTCGAGGTGACCGTAAGGGGAAGTGCAACATCTATGGGACCCAATGGTTGGAATTCCAACCCCACCTGAAAGGGGTTGTGGTCGGTTGAGTTATGCAGGGCTTAGTTGTAGCTATGTTGGACATAGGGAAGGATCTCATCCCATGTGCGAGGGTGCTTTGACTTATACATGCGAAGCATATGCACAATCATTCGATTTACGACCTCGGTTTGACCATCTGTCTNTTTGGTGAGCTTGGTGTCCAGCAGTGACCAGAGGCTCAACTAGAATGTGTTAAGAAATTGACTATCCCAATTTGAGATAATGGTTTATGGGATTCCAAAATGTACCCAGACTCATTCAAAGAAAAGCGTGGCAATGGCCTCTGCTGTGATGTTCTTCTTGCAGACAACCAAAATCACCATCTTAGAAAAGTGATCAACAACCACAAAAACTCAGTCATTTCCCCTCTTAGTGGACAAGAGACCCAACATGTAGTCCATTGAGATGGATTCCCATGGCCTATCAGGAGTAGGAAGAGGGGTGTATAGGTCGTGTTTCTTAGTGGTCGGTTTGGCAATAGCGTAGGCAATGCAGGACCTGATATACTTTTTGACCTCCTGTCGAAGTTTTGGCTAGCATAAATGTTTTTGTAGCATTGCCACTATATTTTTGACGCCGAAGAGTCCTGCCACCCTACTGTAGTGGGATTCCCAGATCAGCTTCGTCGCTCTCTTGATGGAACACAGATATGGCCCAGACGACACAACAATCCATCCTGAAGATGGAAGTTATCGACAACTGCGTTTTCCCCCAACATTTGGTAGGTGGTGGTGAATTCCAGGTCCATCTCATAGAGTTGGGGCCATCCAAAGGTCTCATGGTTGCAAGATTCTAGCACCGTGGTGAGTGTCGTGACTGGTGGTCCACCGAGGCAATCAATGACGTGATTGATGCTTCTTATTTTATACTTGATGTTGAGCTAGAATTCCTACAAGTATGTGGACCACTTTTGATGGTGGTCATTCTGTAATTTTCCTTGTGTCTGCATGAACTGCAGTGGCTTATGATTAGTGTGGATGATTGTTTGCTTCCCAAGAATGTAATGTCTCCACTATCGGCAGGATTTCACAATGGATTACATTTCTTTGTCATAAGTAGGGTACTTACAGACAACATCTGATAGTATCTCACTATGATAGTCCACGAGGTGGTCGTGCTAAGTGAGAACGACACCCATAACATAGTTTCAAGCATCTGTCTTGATCTCAAAGGGTTGTTGTAGGTCTGGTAGTGAAAGTACCGGGGTAGAGCACAAGCGTTGCTTCAAAACATCGAACGCTTGTTGTTGGGACCATCCCCATGCAAATTTTTCCTTACCACCACCCCTATTTATTTGGCTGAGGGCCCATGCAATATGGGAGAATCCCAAGACGAACCTGCGGTAGAAATTGGAAAGGCCCAAGAAGCTTTGAAGCTTAGTGAGTGTGGTTGGGGCTGGCTAGTCACTGATGACTTGGATCTTTGCTAGATCCACATGTACGCCATGCTGATCAATGATGTATCCCAGGTAATGTACCCTATCCATGCCAAAGGAGCATTTTTCCAAGTTGGCATATAGCTTGTGTTGTCGTAGGGTGTGCAAAACCTGTTGAATATGCTGCAAGTGTTCGGTCCAAGTCTTGTTGTAAATGAGAATGTCATCCAGATACACCACTACAAAAGTATTGGTGAATGGTCACAGGATATTGTCCATCATCCTCATGAAAATGGCTAGAGCATTTTTCAAACCAAAGGGCATGACCAACCATTCAAAAAGGTCTTCCTTTGACTTGAAGGCGGTATTCCATAAATCTGTTTGTTCTATCAAGACTTGGTGGTAGCTAGACTTCAGATCAATCTTACTAAAGTATTTTGCCCCTGTGAGTTGATCAAAGAGGTCGTCAATTTGGGGAATCAGGTACCGATTTCTGAGTGTGATTTTATTTAGAGCCTGGTAATCAATGCAGAGTCGTCAAGTTCCATCTTTCTTCCGTACCAGCACGAATGGGCTCCCACAAGATGATGAGATGGGACGGATGTGCCCCTTGTTGAGCAGTTATTGGATCTGTCTTTTGATCTCCTCATTATCTATTAGAGAGCGGTGATAGACTGGCCCATTGGACAGCGGTGCGTCAGGGCTCAGATCGATGGGGTGCTTGACCTGGAAGTGCAGAGGTACCCCGGTAGGTGAGGAGAAGATATCTGAGTATTCTTCCATGACCTTATCTACTTGCTTCTACTGTCTGGAGAGGTTGGCCACAAAGACCCTGGATGTGGCTATGATCTTTTTCTTATTCTGAGAGCAAATCACGAAGAAGACAAAATTCCCCGTTTGAGAGATGACCTTCGTGCATTTCTTAGCAGAGATCAAGGAAATAACACTAGGTGGGAGTGTCTTGGGTATCCTATACAATTTCATGTTCAAATTAATAATAACACTACGAGGCCTAGACTCATATACAACATGACATTTCCATAAATAAGGTTGGCCCAAAAGAACATCACAAACTTTGAGAGGAGAAACATCAAAAAATACCTCATCTTTGAAGGGCTTGATGTCGTATGACAGTCGACATTATTCGCTGATGCGGAGATCGCTTCCTTGGCAGAGCCATACAATGGTGTAGGGTTGTGGGTATGAAGTTATCAACAGGGCCAACCGCTTAATGACCTCTGCTGAGATGAGGTTCTTTTAGTTACTGCTATCAATGATGAAGTGCAGTGGAATGCCTTTTACCCACATCTATGAATGGAAGAGGCACTCTCCTTCTTTTGGCTCATCTGGTTCACCAGGCTGGAGCTTGGTGGTAGAAACGGTGGAACTGGGTTCCACGTCAATGATCTGTCTTCCCCTTTTTGGTTCTGGCTCAGAGTAAGAACCCACATCTGATTTAGAGGCTTTCATTTTGGCCACCAATGACTGCTTTGAGCGGCAATCAGCAGTGTTATGCCAAGAGATCTTATGGAAGTCGCACCACTTCCCGGTATCTTTCTTTGTCTTTCTGGTGTCCTTCTTTGCTTGCAGATTGGATTGGTTGTATTGATATTATCCTTTGTTCTATGGGTTGGGGCCTCCCTTTAATGGCTTTTTTTGTGAGGGGTTCCCAAGCCCAAATTGCTGCATCTTTTGTTTGAGCTTCTGCTCAATTTTGATGGCATATCGGTAGGTCACGCCCAAGGATGAGATGTCCAGAAATTACATTTTGGTCTGGATGTATCTATACAGAGCATCATGATACTTGAGCATCAGATGTCACTCTGAATCTTTGATACACATCTTGGTGTGTAAGGTATGGAAGATATTTGTGAAATTTGGCACTGCTTGGTCTCTTTCTTGCCGCAGTGTGGTCCATTTGGTATACAAGTCACCATAACTTTCGACAGGGTAGTATTGTTCCTTAATAACATCCCTAAAGGATTCCTAGGTGGTCGTGACTGTAAATAATTAGGGTTCCTCTATTTCCTTTTGCTCACAGAAGGTTTCCCACCAATATTTGACATGGGGAACGACTTTGAGGAGCGCAAAAGTAATATTTTCTCTATTCGAAAAGTTATGGACAAAAAAATACCCTTCTAGTAGATTCAACCACTTGTCTATAGAATCTGCGTCTATCTAGCCTTCAAATATAGGAATATCAAAGTTTATTTCTACCTTGAAGGGGGTGGCGCCTCTACTCGAAGAATATGTGTCACCTGTTGGTAGCCGCCAAAGGATTTGCGCGAAATTATCCATCATCTTGTTCCTTTGTTGCATGAGGGATTCCTCAATCAACAGTTTGAAAGGATATCTTGTCCCATCATCTTTATTTTCTCTTGCCATGAGAGGTCGCTTGGGCATGCGAGAGACTTTGTCCTCAAGAGAAACAAGCTCAAGACCCAACTCTTTGTACTCCGACTTCGTTGGGGACATGCATTAAGACGATAAGGAGAAGACCGCTCTGATACCATTGATTTGGATTTTATGAGCAGAATGAAATGACTACATATTATTAATAGGTTCTTAACACAAAATAACAGAGATACAGTAAAATTGGTTTTCTATTCAATAAGGAAATAAGTTGAAACTGTAAAATGCAGCGGAAACAAGCTTGTTGGAATGGTGGCGGCTTATCTCTGAGAAGAGATGTGACGGTTGCACTCATTCACAAGAATATGATTACAATGAGGCTCTAAAGGAATTTTTACAATAAACAAGAATGCCAAAAACCATAGAAATCCAAAAACCTGACCCTAGGAGATGAAGTGCCAAAAGTCATTTGGGCCCCGTTTGGGTAAATTAGTACATCAACTTCCCAGGGTCGTAACGTTTGCATATGATATTCGTTTTAGGTGTATGATAGCCCGTTGGAAAGGTATCGTCGAGGAGATCCATTTTAGTCGCAATATCAAAGGAACATACATTTTTCAAACTCCCAAAAAACATCGTTTAGGGCCTCAAAATGGCTCAAGAAGTGAAAACTGTTAAAATAGTAAATTACCAAAATTGCCAGAAAATTGTTTTGAGCCAGTTGGAAAAGGTGGGTGGCCACCAATATCCACCTGGATCATCTCCTCTCTCATTTTGTTTCAAAAATAATTTGTATCAGTGGTATCAGAGCAGGTTTCTCTTGATCGTTTTTCAGTGCATGTCCCCAATGAGGTTCGAGTATAGCAAGTTGGGTCTAGAGCTTGTCTCTCTTGAGGAAAATATCTCTCGTACTCCCAAGAAACCCTCCATGGCAGAAGAAAAGAAAAATGACAGAGTAGACGATTATATTAATTTGTTGTTTGAGCAAGCTATGACGCGACAGAGGGATGAAATGATGGAGAATTTTTCCCACATCCTTTAATGCATGTTGATAACAACAGGCACGTCTTCATCAAGAAACCACTTTGGAGGCACCTCTCCTTTCAAGGTACAAGTTAATTTTGATATTCCCATATTTGAAGGACAAATAGATGCGGATGCCCTAGAAAAATGGTTATATCTGCTAGAAGGTTATTTCTCTGTTCATAATTTTTCTGACATGGAAAAGATCACCTTCGCACTCCTTAAGGCTCTCCCCCATGTCAAACATTGGTGGGAAACTTACTAGGAGCAAAGCTCCATAGAGGAGTTTGGAATATATGTTTGGATATGAGGTAAAGGAACAGTATTACCCTGTTGGCAACTATGAGGACCAATACATGAGATGGACCACACTGCGGTAAGAGAGGGGCCAAGAAGTTTCAGAGTTCACCAATACCTTCCAAACCGTGCACACCAAGATGGGTATCAAAGACTCTGAATGACATTTGGTTCTGAAATACCGTGTGGCTCTACAAAGATACATCCAAACAGAAATGGATTTTTTGGACATTTCATCACTCGGTGTTGCTTATCGATATGTTATTAAAATCGAGCAAAAATTTAAGCACCAGAACAAACGAGAGTTCGGGTCTTCAAATTTTCAACAACCAAAGTATGATAAAGACAATCCTAACAAACAATCTCTCTAAAACTAGTCCAAGCCACAGTAAAACAAGGTTCATGGAAAGACGAAGAAGGACACTGGAAAATGGTGTGATTTCCACAAAATCCCCTGGCACAACACTGATGAATGTCACTCAAAATATTCATTGGCAGCCAAGATCAAAGACAAAGAGCCAAACCCTAATTCATAATCTGATTCAAAAAACACTGATAAAAGATAGATCATTGACACAGACTCCACTTCTATTGTTGCGACCAAAACAATTCAACCATAATAACCAACAGATCTTGAAGAGGGGGAGCGCCTTTTTCATTCACAGATGTTGGTGAAGGGGACCCCGCTTTTTTGCGACGGAAGTCACCACTGGATTGCTAGCAGGAGCAGAGCCCGACGCCCATCAGATTAATGTCACGTTTTATTTAAAGGGTGATCAAATGGAGGAAAACTCAAAACAGCATGGTGTCAACTCAGAAACTAGACTAGGCATGCATGAACGAGTGAGGTCTTGATAAACTCCGAACAATGAGTCGTAGTAAAAGGTGAGCAGGTGGAAGACTTATGCAAGAAGGGTGCAAAGGTCTATAATAAACATCATGCTCATAACAGATAGGAAGAGAAAGCATTTAAACACAAAGTCCCTTTGTATTCGAACACAGAAAACCAGAGAGTACAAAAATTCCACGACAAATCCTTTATCACAACATAACTGCAAAAATCCACGTGAATCATTCAACTGTGAACACTCCAGCATGAGATGAAACAAAGATGGAAGAAGGAGAACTGTTTTTCATAAACCAAGAAGTCTCAAACACAGAGGCATAACCAGGAAACTAGAATGTCGCTGAAACTTTATAGTCGGGATCTTAGCTCTACCATCGATAGATACAAGAATGGAAAAAATGCCTTCATATACTCAAAACAACAACAGCAGCGGAACCGAGAAAATGCATTGAAAGCTTTGTGTCTGCATGGCTTCTGACACTCTACAGCCGCAATCTTTGAATAATCGTGCAACTTGCGGCAGACGCGATAGATCTTCTGACAGTTACATCGATGAATCGACGTGCCTTTAATTCATTGTAGGACGTCCCCATTATGGCGGAGACTATGTCTAACCACCACCAACCTCTTCAATAACTGCTTCTTGGGATTCAGAACGGCCCAGCCAACTCAGCACTTCGGGATATGGAAGACTTCTCGTGCTGCCACCTGGAATAACTGAATGGCTTGAGGGACAAGCATGGAGGCCAGCGTGGAGGATGAGGCGCATGACAGGAATGGTGGTGTCGGGTTAAAGGCATGGAAGGAGTGACGATATGAGAGGAGGACGACGGAGGACGATTCATGGCGGAAGACATCAAGTGAAAAAAGGAAGGGGGGAACGATGGGAGGAATGAATTCGCCTTCGGGTGAGAGGCTGACATGGAAAGGAAAGAGACACGTGGAAAGCAACGAGTGGATGATGAGAAGAAGGGAATACCATGTGGACCAAAGAGGAGAGGTGAATGGATGACATATGGCAGCGGGGGAAAGGCGGAAGGGAGGATGAAATGACAGGAGGAGGGCCCACACTGGTTAAGCACAGGGCAGCTGAGAAGGGCGGGGCTGCATGAGCGCCACTGATCTGGGACGTCGGAGAGGTGCACCCCCGATTCCAGACCCCCCCCCGCTTAAAGGTAGAAAGGCAAGGGGGTTCCGGAATCCAATGCGCGTCGTTGATCCGGGCACGCAAATCTGGACCGCTCGGACTTGCTCGTTGCTTACCATGGGCGCATTATCACCCAAAACTTAGGAAAAATGGGTTTTTAACCCCTTTGTTACACATTATTTTCGTCATCCCTATGATCGTTAATGATGTAAACCTATCTGTTGCCTTCAAAGGGGTCAGTCGCCTGAGTTCCTAAAGAGAGAAGGGAGAAGAACTTTTCCTGAGAAAAGAAGTTGCATTTTCCTATGTAAAAACCTTATAAGAAAGGATGTTCGTAGGTTGCTATATAGGCAGGGTGCGAGAATGACCAATTCTCGCAAATTGCACTATAGCCAGGGTGCGAACAGTTCGCAGGTTGCTATATAGCTAAGGTGCGAACATTCCAGCACGTGGGAAAAATGACCGTTTTCTCGAATCTTCTAGAAGGAGAAGCTTCTATGGTGAGGTGGCATCCGACTGGTTTGGATCTTACTCGCTTTCATGATTTAGTGGGATCATCCTAACCTCCTCACCTTATCTTCTTCAGCTTATAAAAGGAGAAGAGTTCTCATGGAGAAAGTTAGATTAGCTTGAGCTTGAGTGAGCTTTTGTTGGTTATTGAGCTTGTTAGCTTTGGCTTGATTAGAGTGGCTTTGAGATTTGCTTTGTCAAGATAGATTGTGAGTAGCTATCGAATCTATGGTCTCAGAATCCTTGGAACAAGAAGTGTGTGGGGAACGAAGGATAGTTGGAAGGGACCTTACGACATCAAGGCAACGGTTGTAACCTCTCTTTCACATTTAATATGATACAGTAATATGTTTCTTTCCCATAAAGTTAGATTTACTTTATTACATAACTCCTTGATCATATGTATAGATTAGCTATTGAATATATTATTT
>JASDQU010369106.1:0-11454 GCA_032191745.1 Picea mariana
CTCGTTGGGGACATGCATTAAGACGACAAGGAGCAGACCGCTCTGATACCACTGATCTAGATTTTATGAGCAGAACGAAATGAATACAAATTATTAAAAGGTGACTAACACAAAATAACATAGATACAGTAAAACTAGTTTTCTATTCAATAACGAAATAAGTTGAAACTGTAAAAGCCAGCGGAAACAAGCTTGTTGGAATGGTGGCGGCTTATCTCTGAGAAGAGATGTGACGACTGCGTGCATTCGCAAGAAGAAGATTACAATGAGGCTCTAGAGGAATTTTTACAATAAACAAGAATGCCAAAAACCCTAGACATCCAAAAACCTAACCCTAGGAGATGAAGCGCCAAAAGTCATGTGGGCCCCATTTGGGTAAGTTAGTACATCAAATTCCCGAGGTTGTAACTTTTCAATACGATCTCCATTTTAGGCGACTGATAGCCCGTTGGAAAGGTATCGTCGAGGAGATTCATTTTGGGGGCTCAATCATACCTTTATCTATTAGTGAGGATCTCAATCCCAAAAAACCTTCATTTAGGCCCTTAAAATGGCCCCAGAAGTTAAAACTGCTAAAAATAGTAAACTGCCAAAATTGTCAGAAAACTGTTTTGAGCCAGTTGGAAAAGGTGGGTGGCCACTGATATCCATCTGGATAACCAATAGTGGATTTTCCATGAGAAAGATCAACTAACTCCCATGTATCATTTTTTTTCAATCTGTGGCATCTCATCTTCCATGGCTTGCACCCATGGTTCATCAATGCAAGATTCTTTAAAACTAAAAGGTTCAACATGGGAAGAATAAAAAAGAGCGAAATTATCACTAGCATGCCTAGATGTCTCATATATCTCCTTCAAACTTCTTGTTTTTCTAAGAGGATTAGATGAAGATGTTGATTGTGTATCAACATGAGATATTTCTATCAGAGAAGATGAAGATGAAATTGATGGAGAACACCTTAAAGGTGTGCCTATATTTGTTACATTAGAGGGCTGCAAAGGTTATCATATATTAAGTTTTCAATATGTGGAGCAAGCACATTTATCTTCTCCTTCATTCTTGTGATAAACTCCACCTTCATCAAAGATCACATCTCTACTAACATAAAGTTTATTAGTAAGTGGATCAAAATACCTATAAGCGTTGATTTCTTCTAAATATCCAATGAAAATACATTTCACTGATTTTCCATCTAATTTTTGTCTTTGTTGTGCAGAAATGTGAACAAAGCATGCAAACCCAAAAATTTTCAAATGAGAAATAGTTGGTTTTCTACAAAACCAAGCTTCATAAGGATTATAATTTTTTACCATCTTTGTAGGACTTCTATTGAGGATAAGGTCTACATGGGGCCACAAATATATGCATGTACTAAGGCAAAAGGTTCACTTGCTCTAAAATGACGATGAGGAAATCTTTCTCTATGTTGTTTCCCTTTTGCACAACCTTTACATATTTTATTATTTGGTTCTATGAATGAAGGAAAACCTCTTACCAAATTATTCTTTTGCATGAAGGAAAGAGATCCAAAATTAAGGTGCCCAAACCTTTTGTTACATAACCAAGACTTATCAACCAAGGCCTTCAAACAAGCTACCTTTGGTTCCATACTTAAAAAAAAATCCTATTTTTTTTCATAGGAACTTTGGCAGCACGGCCTTTGCTATTAAAAATCTTACAAAACTTTCCTTCAAAAACAATCTTGTAGTTTTTAGAATTTAGCTTCCCTATGTTAATCAAGTTATGCTTTAAACTTGGAAAAAACAAAGTATCATGTATATACATAGTAATTTCATCTTTGAATTTTATGGAAAGGGTACCTTTTCCCCTTACTTCTGCTTCATTATCATTTCCAAAGTTTACTTTTCCCTTCACACTCTCATCTAACTTTACAACCAAATTTTTGTTTCTTGTCATGTGATTTGAGAAACCACTATCTAAATACCATACAAAGTCATATTTGGCATCAAAACTATCACATGTGAGAAACAAAGTTTGTGAG
The DNA here is from genome assembly GCA_032191745.1 of Picea mariana. Lineage (NCBI taxonomy): Eukaryota > Viridiplantae > Streptophyta > Pinopsida > Pinales > Pinaceae > Picea > Picea mariana. The sequence continues at coordinate 2,006 of JASDQU010369106.1, forward strand.
TTCTCAGCTTTATCTTTACTAAAATTTGCTTGAGCAATGTCTCTTTTATTCTTAAAACAATAGCTTTCAAGGTGATCATCTTTATTACAATAGCTGCAATGACAGTTACCTCTCCCAACGTTGTTTCTTCTTCCTCTGGATCTTCCTTGACCTCTACCTCCTCTATTTGATGATGAAGAAAAAGTAGAAGCACCATTCATGGTAGATGAAGATTGTTTCTTCTTGTTGTCAACCTTCAACTTAATTTGGAAAAATTGATTCTGAGCTTCCTCATTCTTTTTTACCCTGTCATCATGTACTTGAAGGCTTCCAAACAAATCAAAAGGGTGAGTTGTGATAAATCCCTTGACTCCTCTATAGAAATAGTGACATGATCAAATTTTTTAGGAAGACTTCTCAAAACTTTTTCAACAATCCTCCTATCTTCAAGATATTTAGCATGATCATGAATAACATTCACAATATTTTGAACTCGTAATTAAATATTCAACACTCTCATTTTCTTTCATAGTAAGAGATTAAAAATCTCTTCTCAACATTTGGAGTTTGACAACTTTTACCTTAACATATCCCTTGTATGCCTTCTCCAAGGTTTCCCAAGCATCATGGGAATTACTACATTATGCAATCTTTGGATACACTATGATTTCAACTCCAGTTTGAAGGATGAACAGAGCTTTGGCATTCTTTTTCTGTTCTCCTTCAATTCCGTCTTTTGATCAACAAAGAGAGCATTATAGGCAACCTGATAAACTGGCTCTGTGTAACCTATAGAAAAAAGCACCCAAAAATCTTGTGAGATGAGAAAAGTTCTCATCTTCACACACCAATGCTCATAACTTTTCCTACTGAAAAGAGGAATCTGGTATTGCACAACATTTGAATTTTGGGACATTTTCTCCTTCTCCAAAATTTAAAAAAAAAATGGTGTAATCAACGTGTTCTAATACCAAATGAAAATTTTGAGTATAAAGGGATTTATATGACAGTCCAAAATCACTTCCAACAAACTCAAAATGTGTGTAGTTAGAAAATTCCCAAAAGAAAAAAAATTGCTCTGTGGTTTAAAAAAATTGTTTTTTTAAACTCTATTTTTAATAAACAAAAAAAACAACAACACTCTGAACATTATACATAACACTACAACACCAGCGAACCAAACTCTACAACAACACTCTGAACATTATACACAACACTACAACACCAGCGAACCAAACTCTACAACAACACTCTGAACATTATACACAACACTACAACACCAGTGAACCAAAATCTATAACAACACTCTAAACATTATACACAACACTAGTGAACCAAAATCGGTTTCATATAAAAATTACATGATTGATAAAAAAAAAACTTGACAACAACAAAATATGTAATAGAATAGCCAAAACAAAATATCCAACCTCTACTCTCTAATAAGAAAAAAAACTACAATCTTTAAATAATGCCCAGTAGCATTGTTGAGGAGTCGCACAACAAAAAACGTGGCAAGATAAATCAAACACTGGGAGGTTTCAAAGTTTACATCTTGAGTTCATCAATCGTCCATATGTCGATGGAATGCCTAAAAACTAGGCATCAGTTATTTCAGGCAACGCCAAATCTTATGAAGTAGAATTGGTGGGTCATCATAGATTGGTTTTCAAATATGATTCCACCCTTTTGGTGTGGGTTTCTACATGGAAATCACCCTGATCATTTTTTATATCCAACATACGATACAAAGTAGAAAACAAATGACAATGGAAATTTATTTTCCATGTAAGGTAGGACATATACCATAGGCATTTTAGCATCTTTTAAATATGCAAGAAATCTTCCACCATAGTTTGGTTATTTGGATAGCTTAAGCTGAGCTTCTAAAAAAATCAGTATGCCAGAAAATTAATTTCTAGGTGCTTCAAGATATTTGGGAAATTTGTTGTATATGTGTATATATTTATTAAGTTTGTGTTTCCTATATGAACTTCTAAATCGATTAATGGATTTTTTAATAGGTACTTTGAAATAAACTAAGAACATTCATAAGTATCTGTAAATTTAATAATTTATTTTCAGATTTTAGATAAAATTAAATAGAAAATATCTTCTAAAAAGACCAAAACGTAGAACAATTAGAACAGTTAAACTACGATAATACAAAATATGCCCCCTCCTCTGAATCAAATTCAATGCTCAGATTTAGTAGGTTAAACTCAAATTTACTTGATTAAGTTAAAATGATTAAATCTCATGAAAAAGTATTAAATGTTGTGTGGAATCGTGTATATGTCATCGAGACATCAAGTCGTTATATATTGAAGCAACTTTCATGATACGTCATTACGTTAGGATTCAGTTATGTGCACAAGAAACAATAACTTTCCTTCTTCCAGTTCCCCCCTCTTCAATTGGAAACTGGCATCAATGTATTAAATTTTCCTGTAATGCGGTGCACTTCCCATTGTTTGATTTGAAATTGACACATCTATGCATCTGTTGTGTATTAACCAGTTTTGAATGTTTCTTTTCTCCACTCTTACATTTAAACGTGATTAATATTACTACATCAAAACTTATTCTAAAGATTCCATTTGTAGTTCAGGGTGATCTACAGAAAAGTAAGTAGACTTTTTTCAATTTTTGGTCAAGGGAGATATACAGAAAAGGACACCTACGTTGGACATCAAGCCATTTCTTCAAACAAATTTCATAGTGAACGTGATAAAAATTAGTGAGAAACATGACTTTCTCATTGATTGCAAACTCGCTCAAGAAAACAGTGCAGACAACGTCACCGTTTTTAAGCTCATCCCCCAATTCCTCCTGTATCACACCAAACATTTCCAACGGAAGCACTTGGCGCTGGTCCTTCTCAAACCATAAGAACATGGCTTAATGTTATATCTTGACCTGCCCACACAACTTAGGTAGGTTCCTTAAAAAACCCAAGAACGGGTTAGATCGAATTCGTGATGTTGAAACTGCCAACTAATTTCCCATTCGGGTGCATGCACACCGTATCAGCTAAAAATGGAATGTGCATGCATGCACACTAACTAGTGAACTAGTGGATCTAATTGTCACTAGTTTGTTTAACCGTATAACATATCCTATATATTCTAGCATATCCATAAAAGAAATAAATGTAGTGTAGCGCAGTGTGGGAAGAGAGTGAGAGAGGATGGTTGTAAGTCTATGCTTGGCTACTGTAATTCTCCCTTGAATAATAAGAATACCGATTATCATTTCCCTGTGGTTTTTCCCTTAAAAGGGTTTTTCCACGTAAATAGTGTGTTCATTGTGTGATTGTTGTTCTCAATTTTTTCTTGTCATTATTCTTGTTGAGTTTATGCTTCTGCTACCCAACAAATGGTATCATACCTTTAAGTGACGAAGCCATTGCATGAGTGAACAAGAGCTCCAAGGGCGAGTTTCTAGTGAATCTGCGTGCATATATCGGTGTTTCGCATGTTGGACGAATTCGTTGCGGGGGGAGGGGGTGCGTTATTATTTGCTCTAACGCACCCTAATCCGTGTTGGTGGGGCGTTATTTTTTCCCTAACTTCAAGTATTAACGCTTCATGCATCCTTCAAGAGGAGCATTAATCGTTTAAACCAATTTTAATTGAAGCACGATGTATGAAGTTTTGAGCAGAATTACACATGCGTGGCTAGTTGTGCTATACCCTTGGAAAGAGGTATGAAAGTCTTCAAAATTTTGACATGAGGTGTGATAACCTTGTAAATTCGTATGCATAGGGTACGGAGGTTGTAAAGGAACGACTTTTTTGAAATTTTCAAGGATCGCTTTTATAAAATAAATGGGTGGATGTATATAATATTATTTATTTAAGAGTTGGACTTTTTTGGTTTTGGTAAAAGGTTTTGAGGTGTAAAATATTTATTAAATATATATTTTTTAAACCTTTTAATGAATATTTTGGGTTCAATCTTGAACTATAAGTTTATTCTTCCTTATCAAAATCCTGGTTTTATAAGCTATGGTTTCAGGGCAGTTTCTGCAAATGGAAAAAGTGCAGAATTCAAAGTTTGAGGTGGAGAAATTCAATGGCAAAAATAACTTTGAGCTATGGAAGTTCAAGATGTAGGATCTACTTGTGCAACAAGGATTGCAAAAGGCATTGACGAGCAAGAAAAATAAATCAGAAGATCCGGATGCAAGAGCTCTTAGTATCTTGGAGAGGACCGACAAGTTATTTTTAACATCGTTGGAGAGGAGACAACAACAGGCTTGTGGAACATAATGGAAAGTCTTTATATGAAAAAGTCCTTGACAAACATAATATTTTTGAAGAGGAATTTGTATAGCTTACAGATGAAAGAAGGTACAAAAATTGATGATCATTTAAATATTTTCAATACCCTGATTTGTCAATTAACTAGTATGGATATAAAATATGAATATGAGGAAAAATAAGTCAGGCTACTGTGTTCATTACCTGAATCTTGGGATAATATGGTCACATATATGTGGTTTAGTACAACAAACACCATCAATTATGATACTCTTGTGAAAGCAATGTTGGCTGAGGAAATGAGAAGATCCAATAAAGAAACCTTGATAGCAGAATATATGGTGGTCATAGGTCAATCTACAGAAAGAGGGAAAGATTAGAGAGGTACATCAATATCTAAGCAAAAGGCAATAAGGGTAAGCATGAATGTTTGTTTTGTGGAAAATATAGGCATCTCAAGAAGGATTGTTGGAAAAGACAAAAAACATCTAAAGAGGATTCCACAAAGGATGAAAAGGAAGTTAATTCAAATGAAACAAGTTCAGGTATGGTTGATGAGGTATTATCTACTTGTGATGTTTCACATCAACATACACATTGTTTTTTAGATTCTAGTGCATCTAGCCACATGTGTCTGCATAGAAATTGGTTCTCAACTTACCAATTTATTGATGATGGTGTTGTTTTTATGGGAAATGATTTTTCTTGTAAAATTGTTGGGGTTGGTAGCATCCATATTAAAATGTATGATGGTATTGTAAGAACATTAAAAAATGTGAGGCATGTACCCAAACTTAGAAAGAAATTAATATCTTTGAGAGTTCTAGATTCTACTGGTTATAAGTGTACAACTCAAGGTGGAGTACTAAAGGTGTCCAAGGGTATATTAGTAGTCATGAAGGCAAAGATGAACGAGAAACTTTATCAACTTGAAGGAAGGACTAAAATAAATCAAGCACTGGTATCATCTGAAGGTGCAGGTGACTTTACTTGTTTATGGCATCGACGTTTGGATCATATGAGAGAGAAAGGGCTTAAGGTATCGGTTGATCGTAAGTCACTTCCAAGTTTAAAGTTTCTAAATTTGAATTTCTACAAGTATTGTGTTTTTGGAAAGCAATGTAGATAGAAGTTTTAAAAAGGAAGATATATAAGCAAAGGCATCCTTGATTACATTCACTCATATGTTTGGGGACCATCCCCTACAGTTTATTTTGGAGGATCGTCATATTTTGTGAAATTTATAGATGATTACTCTAGAAAGGTGTGGATCTATTTACTTAAAAGAAAAGATGATGTATTTAATACTTTTAAGCAATTCATAGCTTTGGTTGAAAAAAGCATTAACATGTCAATCAAGTGTTTAAGAACATATAATGGACATGAGTTCACATCTATGGAATTTGAAAACTATTGCAAGGAAGTTAGGATCGAAAGGCATAAGACCATGGTTTACTCTCCTCAGTAAAATGGTGTTGTTGAATGCATGAATAGGACTCTTCTAGAGAGATAAAGAAGCATGCTTAGTAATGCCAAGTTGCAGCAGGAAATGTGGGCAGAAGTAGTTCTTACAACATGCTATCTGATAAATTGGTCACCACCAACTGCGATAAACTGTAAGATTCCAGAAGAGGTATGGACAGGTCATTCGTGTGATTATTCAAATCTGAGAATATTTGGTTGTGACACTTATGCTCTTATTTCTAAAGATCGATGTTCTAAGTTAGAAAAAGATCAAAGAAATATGTCTTTGTTGGTTATAGTTATGGAGTTAAGGGGTATAGATTGTGGGACCCTACTTCCCACAAACTCATCATAAGAAGATATGTAGTATTTGATGAATCTGCACTCATTAAATCACACTTGGTAGATGTTGAAGTGAGACAAGAATAGGTACCACAAATTCAACAAATTTAGTTGGAGACTCAACCATCTTCAGAAAAGGAGGAGCATGGAAAAGTTCCATAAAAAGAAGATGAAGATGCAGAAAATATCCAGGAAACTATGGATATGCCTCAACCATTTTTAAGGAGATGGACACGGGTCAAGAATCCTCCTACAAGGTATGACGATTATGTTTCATCTGTGGATTTGGTTTCTAATGATGGAGAACCTAGTTGTTATCAGGAAGAAATGAAGGTATTTGAAAGTGTTAAATGGAAAGAAGCTATGAAAGAAGAAATAGATGTCTTAGAGAGGAATAAAACATGGGACCTAGTATAACTTCCAAAGGACAAGAAGGTTGTCGGTTGCAAGTGGGTCTACAAATTGAAAAAGGGTGTTGATGATAAATTTGAAAGGTATAAAACAAGGATGGTAGAAAAATGGTATTCTCAAAAGGAAGGTATTGATTTTCATGAAACATTTTCACCAGTTGTGAAGCTTGTTTCAATTTGTGTTGTATTAGCACTAGTTGCTTTACTTGATCTTGAGTTAGAACAACTAGATGTTAAAACAAAATTTCTACGTGGAGATTTGGATGAGGATATATATATATATATATATATGGAACAACTAGAGGAGTTTGTTCATGATCACAATAAGAGGTTTGTTTGCAAACTCAAGAAGTCATTCTATGGCCTAAGGCAGTCTCCCAGACAATGGTACAAGAAGTTTGATTCCTTCATGGTGAGCCAAAATTTTACTAGAAGTGATTATGATCATTGTGTTTACTTTAAAAAATTGGAAAATGACATATTCATTATATTGGTTTTATATGTTGACGATATTCTTGTTGCAAGAAAAAGCATGGCCAAAATCAACAGGTTAAAGGCTCAGTTGGCTAGGAAATTTGATATGAAGGATCTAGGAGTAGCAAAACAAATATTGGACATTGAGATACACAGAGACAGGAAAAATGGTAAGTTGTGGTTATCACGACATAAGTATTTGGAGAAAATACTTATGAGATTTGGTATGAATAATGTGAAACCCATACAAATCCTTTTGGTTTCCCATTTCAAGCTTTCTTCAAGTTTATGTCCTAGTAATGATGAAGAAAAGGATTATATGTCTTGTGTACCATATGTAAATGCAGTAGGAAGTTTAATGTATGTGATGGTGAGTACTAGACCAGATATTTCACATGAAGATGGTGTTGTCGGTAGATACATGGAAAATAAAGGTAAAGAGCATTGGGTAGCATTGAAATGGGTGCTTCGGTATCTTAGGGGCACAAGTAATTATTATATCACCTATGATGGTTCTAGTGATTCAATATGCAGTTATGTCGATTTAGATCTTGCAGGTGACTTGGAAAAAAGGAGACCCACTTCAAAATATGTCTTTACTCTTGCATGAGGACCTATTAGTTGGATGTCAAAGCTTCGAAACATAGTTTCTTTATCCACTACTGAGACAAAATATATGGTTGCCTCACATGCATGCAAGGAGGTAATTTGGTTAAAAGTTTTGCTGGGTGAGTTTGGAAGGATGCAGGACAAGGTGGAAGAATTATGTGATAGTCAAAGTGTTATTTATTTGGCTAGAAATCTATCTTATCACAGTAAGATGAAGAATATTTCTATTAAATACCATTTTGTAAGACATGTTGTTGATGAAAGGGGAGTGGATATGGAAAAGTTCCATACAAAAGTGAATTCTGTAGACATGTTCATGAAACCAATTTTGTTAGAGAAGCTACGATGGTGTTTGGATTCTCTTGTCTTACAAAAAAGGTGATGAATTAATTCAAGAATGATATATCAGGTAAATTGTTCTCAAGGTGGAGATTGTTGATCTGGATTATTTTCAACACTAAATGAGAGCGGAGATATAACACATAAATATACAGAGATATTGAAAGAGTCATGATAATATAACAGAGATATATCGGAGATATAACAAGAGACACATACATATAGTAATACATAATTTCATTAATGAGCGAAATGTACAAAACTGTAGAAATACAGAGTGAAAGACTCGCTAGAATGGTGGCAACTTATCTCTGAGAAGAGATGTGATGGATACTTGCATTTGCAAGAAGATGATTGTTACAATGAGGCTCCAAGGCCTTTTTAACATAAAGAAAATCCAAAACCCTAACCATTGAAGATGAAAATCCAACAATTTTGTGGACCCCGTTTTGGGTAGTTTTGTGTATCAACTTCTCGGGGGCGTAACTTTGGCATACGATCTTTGTTTGGGGCACACGATAGCTCGTTGGAAAGGTATCATCGAGGAGATTCATTTTGGGGGATCAATTAGAGACTTTGTCTATCATTGAGGTGCTCGATCTGTTGATATTATGGTAGCCGTGGGAGGTATTTACCTCCACATGTGAACCTGACGAGAATAGAATACTCTGGGAAGAAATAAGAAACCCTAATGAGTTGAATAATAACCCTAGAAGACTTGTTAGCTCAAGAAGATAATTTATATTAGGTTATTAGCCTCCAAGAGAAGAAGTCGGCCATAAATAATAATAATATACTGAAAAGACAGGTACCCAGAAGGAGAAGTCGGCCCCAGTAAGTCTGCCATAACCACTATAAATACAGGGCACCAGACTCTCATTTGACACATCTCAGTAGTTGCAGAGAGCCAATTCTGCGCAGTGCAGTTGCAATCTTTTGCACAGGTTTGGAGGAGAGTTGCTGGTGCAGTTGCTGCAGCTAGCAGTAATGTTTTGGCTTGGACTATCTCTTGGCTAGGGTTTGGAACATCTGATCAGTCTTTGTTGATGCGCTATCCTTGGGGAAAGGTGCGCTACCCTTTGTTTGGCTATCTAGCCTAGGGTTTTCTTTCGGAGTGATTCTCTGTCAAGGTTAAGGTGCTTGGAGGGTGGCTTCGGCCTATGGTTGGGTGACAAGGGTATTGTCAATGGTAAAACGTGCACACAATCTTTCATATTCTAACAGGTTATGGGCCCACACCTCCTTCACTCAGTCTAAACACTAGAAGGAAACATAGCCTCTAGGAAATTGAGCTTGCTGAGGAACTGCCGCTAGGGTTACTAGCAGAAGCAGCTTCCAAGACACTGTCGCTAGAGTTACTAGCAGGAGCAGTTGCAGAAACCCTAATCCTCTTGTTGAGGCACCTTAAGCGAATGGGTTGACATAATCTCTAGATAGATCAGTGCGCTCTAGCCTAGTGCATCTCCTGATACTCTCAGCAAGCCAAGACGTAAAGTTTGAGTTTATGGTCAAATCTAGGGTTTGACCAAGTTAAAGCAGCCATGACTTATTCTATGAAGTTAAAGAA
>JASDQU010369108.1:0-11454 GCA_032191745.1 Picea mariana
TCAGTGGAGCACCTGATGGTAAAGGGAGTGGTTGCTGAAATTGTGATTGAAATTGAGGAAATTGATTTGGGAACGGGGGTTGTTGACCTCTCCAATTTGGATTCCATTGGTTAAGGTAAGGTTGTTGTTGTGAAGGCCAAGGTGTCCATATTGTTGCGTCGACAAAGAGAGGGTTTGTTTGTTGCATGGGTGGGTAATTCATTTGATTGAAGGGTGGGTATTGCATTTGGTTAAAGGGAGGGTAATTTGCTTGACTAAAAGAAGGATAATTATTCCAACGATTAGAAGATGTAAATGACATATTAGGATTCATACCTTGTCCCCACCGTTGCCATTGCCTCCTTTGTGTCAACAGATAGACAGCTTCAACTTCTTCATCAATTGGTTGTAATGCTACTTTGATTCCTGGTAAAGAAGCGCATTGTTGAGCTTCATGATCCTTATCACAAAGGGTGCAAATTGGCTTTTTTTCTAATGGGCATTCCCTTCGTGGGTGCTTTTCTCTGCATTTGGAACAAAATATGGACAGAGATGCTTTTGCTTTGACTTGTTTCTTTTTAATATACAAGGTGTCAATTTTTGAAGCAAAAGAACTTAACATTTTAGTTTTAAAATCCTCAAGTAAATTACCTATTTCGACTCTTGTTGCTCCTCCACTGGCTAATTTTTTAACTCTTGAAAATGTGGTATCCTTGTTGTTTGATCTATTCCTTGCAGCTCCTCTTGAACATATTTTATAGAGGTTAACAATTTCATCATATGATTCTTTAGATATGTCCCATTTTCCAAGCATAATCAGCATATCTAGACAGTCATCCCTTACTCCTTTTAATAATATTGTTTTAAGAATATCTTTACTTACATCGGGGTGACTGGATCATTGTAGATTATATTGTAGCCTTCCACAAAGTCCTCCAAATTTTCATCATCTTTCTGTATCATCTTGAATAGTTCCTCTATTATTTCTCTTGTTCGGCAATAGTCTTGATATTTGTGCAAAAATTTCTATTTTATCTAATCCCATGTTGTGATTACATGACCTCCAAGACCCATGAACCATCTTAATGCATTTCCCTTTAATGTTGCTGGAAATAGATTTAATTTTTTAGCATTGGAAATGTAATCATAACTTCTGCATAATATGTCCAACTCGAAAACGAATTCATCGGGGTCTTCAGAAGATAAACCATGAAAGTTAAGTAAATTTGAAAGTGGAATATTCTTCATGGGAGCTACTCCTCTAGGAAGATCACCAATATGAAATCCTAAGGTAGAAAAAGAGTTTTCATCGTTTACCTCTCCTTCAAGACCTACCTGTTCTTCATGGTGCAGTTCTTTATTATACCCATCCATGGTTTCTTCTGTTTGTTCCCTTACTACACTTGCTCGATCCTCAATGTTGTTTGTTGGTTTTTCAACTGTCTCTGTTTCAAAGTCCACTTGAAAGGAAGGTTCAGGCTTTGGTTTTCAAGAGCTTGGTCATTGAGGAACAACAGATTTAGATTTTGATATAATCTTGTCGATAAAGGTCTTTCTTCCTCCCCTTCCTCTGCCCCTGCCACCTGTAGGGTTAGTTTCCTTAGGGGGTCTGCGTCCTCTCATGCAATCTGTACATCTAAAAGAAAAACGTAAATGCTTTTGAAATCTATAATTGCCTTCCCCGACAATGGGGCCAAAATGTTGATCACTATAATTGTTTATTAATTAAAACAATCAAGTGTTACATAAATTGTCAACCCAGGGAAGTATGTTTATTTCAAAGGCAATCACACACTATATATGCTCAATCTCAAAAGCAATCCAAAGTTGTAGTAAAATTTTATACTAATCACACCTTGCTTTGAACAGACTGAAGTTCTACTTTGAATTACAGTAAAAGCAATCTATCTATTGCAGAATTTAAGATTCAAAGGAAAATAATTATCATAAGAATACTGGATTACATTAAGAAACTGCAACCTAGGAAAAAGGAACCTTTCAGCATACTGCAAACAAGACTAACTATTTTGTAACAGAGAACAGGACCCTATTCCCCAAAGAAAAAATCTTCAACACCTATCTCTGACTATCACACTTTCATAAACTCATTCTACAAACAGAATTACCAATCAAAATGATCAACAATTACCTAGGAATGAATTGTATGAAAACGATGTAACAATCAGTTGAAACAGAGTTTCATCAAAACAAAGTTTTAACAAGGTATGAATAAAAACAATACTAACACACTACAGAAACTAATGGGTGAATCTTGTGAAGAAGGTGGGCCCTCTCCTCCTCACAAGATTCCCCAGAAATGAAAGGAACTAAGAAAAAAATGCTCAGAATGATCTTTTATTCATCTGTCAAATGTGACAAGTTACAATATCAAAAGTGAACACGCTCCTTCTCTGTAATTCTCTTCTAACTAAGCCTTTCGTAATCTCCTCTCTAATGCTTATTTCTCCCTTATTTAAAGAGGAGAATCCTCTTAATACAATTAAGCATAAAATTACATGTGTACATACAAATCCTATTCTTAGTCTAATCTAATCTTCTATGCTGGAATAGGATATTATGATCTTCCATAGCAAAATGTTGTTACAGTGGTTGTAATGGTGTTGGCTTGAGGTACAGTTATTGCGGCCAGTGTAACAACTCCTTTAATTATCTTTTCTTGTTACTGTTGTATGTGAAATATTGTTTCAGCATCGCAAATCACAAACTGTTTCAACAACAGGATTTGCGTATTGTTTGATTGTTTCAACAACATGGTCTTCAAGCAGTGACGATGGTTGTAATGGTGTTGGCTTTGAGGTACAACTGTTATGGCCAATGTAACAGCTCATTTAATGTTTTCTTGTTACTGTTGTATGTGAAATATTGTTTTATCATCGCAAATCACGAACTGTTTCAGCAACGAGATTTGTGTACCGTTTGACTGTTTCAGCAACGTGGTCTTCAAGCAGCGACGATATATTAACTGCAGTCTTCAAACTGTTTTAGCAACTATATATTTCTAATTAATGGCTAAGTATGAAAGTAATGTAAAATTACATGTAAAACAAATTAAACATATAAAAAAGAGAAGAAACGTTATATACCTTTGGAAAAATAGATTAAGGTGATAATGTAGGCTTAAATATGAGTGAGAAAATGATGTAATGATAGCAAAAAGTATGAGCAAAAAGGTACATTATAGGGTCCTAACAGTCCCTATGTGTGCTTATGAGTCTCTAAGAACAAAGGGGGAAGACTATTACCCTTGTACTTTACTTTATGATTCTAATTTCACTTTCACTTAGGAGATTTAAATCAAAAGTGAAATATGTCACTTAAGTCATAAAGTGACAATTATTTCACAATGTGGGTGAATTAATGGACATAAAGCAACTAAGGAAAGTGGGTTTCCTTAGTGAGATTTTTGGATGAGATCTCACCCATTGATTAGACTTCGTTAGATTGAATCTAGGCCATAGATGTATTAGGGCTTGGCCAAAGGAGGATAAAGTGAGGGTTTAGTGCATTTTGAGATTCATTATTCACTTGTGAGTTTTGGAGAAGAAGAGGGGCGCATTTTCTAGAGGAGGCACACATTCTAAGGAGGAGAGGTGCATCTAGAGGAGGAGGGTTGTTACACATTATTTAGGTCACTCAAATGATGACCCCATAGGCATGTGTTCAGGATTCCAAAAAAATCTTTCACATGAGGAAAATGGTGAGTTCTTCCCCTACAAGGCACATTTTTAGAATGATGTCGCAGGCTAACAGTGGTACACAATGCGAAAATCAAGGATTTTTGCAGGCTGCTCTATGCCTGGCCTGCAAGATTTTCACATGCTGCTATATAGGCAGGGTGCGGCGGCGCTTGAAGCTAAGAAAAGGAAGAAGTTTCATGAAGTTTCTAGAGGGAGAATCTTCTAGAATGTGAGGTGGCGTCTGTGTGGTTGTGATCTTACTAGATTTTTTGATTTGGTGGGATCATCCTCATCCTAGTAACCACTTCATCCTCTCCTATATAATAATGGATTTCTCATGGAGAAGGTTAAGCAAAGTCAAGCAAGATTGGGAAAATAATAGGATGAAGACTATGTGAAGAACCCTGATACAATAGATGCTTGAGGCCTCCATTTTTCCATCAAGCTTTGTGGATTATCTTCATGAAAATTCGGAGCAAGTGTATGTGTGTGTTGGAACAAAGGACCACTGAAAGGGAACTTGTGACAATAAGGCACTCTGGTTGTATTTTCCACTTTTACTTAATACGATATAGCGGCATGTTTTTTTCCCATAAAATCATTAGTATTTTATTACATGACTCATTGATCACNAGATCTGATCTCATAAGAGCACTAGAGTGAAGCAGGGACAGCAGAGATAAATGGAAGCAATATATAAAGGTATGTCCTACACTCCTTCTTTGATGATAAATTCAATGGTAGCAACCTAGGGAAAGCATCATGTCCTATCTTGTTTTGTTCTAAATCCTAGTGGATCTAGGGAGATTAGTTTATGTCCGCATTCACCTATTTATCTAATAACAAAGGCACTCCTTGTTGTTGGTTTCATCCATTTGAGGAGATTAGTTCTTGATGAGAGATGGAGGGCGCATAGCCAGGGATGATTTCCCTTTGGTTTTAGTTATTTCTTGAGTGGGGGTGCACTTGAGAGGAGGAGGCTTGATATTCACTTGTTTTTTCACTTGAGGAGGAGTAGGAGGAGAAAGAGGATGAGAACAGAAGCATTGGGAGAGGAGAGCTAGGGCGCATGCTTCCATGGAGAGAGGCATCCATCTTAGTCCTCATTTATTTGATGGTGATCACATTTGCTAGAAGGAGGGCGCACCATAAGAGTGGATGCACAAATACCTGGTAGCATTTTCACTTGGAGGAAGCCAGTTCTAACAATTTTAGTGGAGAGGCAACACAAGAGAGCACATTCATGTGGAGGGATTTCTTCATTGGGTCAAAGAGGAAGGAGAGCGCTTCATTTCAGTGAAGAGAGAAGCAAAGGGAGAGGGCGCACCTAATTTTGGGCACATATCTCTCTGGATATTGTGGCAAGGCTTGTGAGGATCTTGCTATGTATATGGGTTCCTTTGTATTGTATTACTTGTTGTATCTCATGCTTTGATCATAATTATATAGACATATATATCCCAAACTGGTTTTCCCCGGGGGGGGTTATCCAAGGTCATGTTGACCAAAAATATCTGTGTCAAATTTATGCATGCTTAGAAGTGTAGATCAGCATTTTAAAGTTAAAATATCTAGAGGTAGTGTTATTTGTTTTAAGTTATATTGCATGTGCTAACATTGAGTAAAGAAAACACTTGCAAGGTCACCTTAAAACAACACTTAACCATCAAAATATTGAGCAAAAAGTTGGGTGATTGTTTGTTGTCCTAAAACAGCAAGAGAAGAAAGCCACACAATTGAAACTTAGAGCCACACTAAGGTCAATTATAGACCTTAGGTGGAAGACTCATAGGACCTAAAAAAATCTACATGCTATCAAAGCCAAAGGTGGCTTAGACTTGTGGATTTTGGAGCACTTTTGTGGGCAGTTTTGTGAGTTTTTATATCAGATTTGTTGGTTGTTTTGGACAACAAGTTTTCAGTCCAAAACAGTGGGTAAACTTCAGATCTGAAGGTACCTCACATTCAGTGCCAATTGGACATCTCAGGGAATATTTTGGATAGCTAGTTGACATTGTTTATGGACAGTTGTGGGCAGATTTGTTGGGATGATTTTTGACACTTGTGGACATCCTCTTTTCACACCTGTGTGTACAGGAGTGAGGTTGTAGTGTACGACCTATTTTCACACCTACTGACTAGGAGTGAGTTTGGGGTTTCGCTTGCCTCTTTTCACACCTGTGTTGACAGGAGTGAGGCAGCGTTCCTTTGCATTTGGAGCATCAGAGTGAGCATGGTTGACAAATATGTCATATCTCATACGCGTGTGGAGGACAGGCTAGCCAATGCTATCAATTGGTCACCTTTGAAGGAGAGGATGAAATTTTTCTTAGAGGACCTCGAGGTATGGAACATAGTCGAGGAAGTTGTTCTTGACATTCCTGTCATTGATCCCGTCTTGGTGGAAGAGTTCAGGAAAATGAACAACAAGGCAAAGAGAATAATTTGTGATGTTTTGAGAGATCACATTATACCCCACTTGACTAGGAAGACTCATGCATACAATATGTGGGCATATCTATGTAAGTTGTACGAGAGCTCTAATGAGAACCAGAAGTTGGTTCTTCATGATCGATTGAGAATCATTCACATGCTCAAGGATGAGTCAGCTACTTCATTCCTTGGTAGATACTCTCAGATCAAAGACGATCTTGGAGCCATCGGACAGGTTGTGAACCCTAACTCTTTGGTGAGAAAAGCTATGAATAGCTTCACCAAGCCTTCGGTTCCATTCGTACGTGGCATTGTTGCTAGGGAGGTTATGCCTACATGGGAGAGGATGTGGGATGACTTCGTCCAGGAGGATATTAGGCTTGCAACTGAGGCTTTTGGATAGCAGTAGCAGTAGTATTCAGCTCTGGGTGATGAGGACCTTTCTCTTTGGAAAAAGGATAAGAAGAAGACCGGCTGTGGAGGCTAACAGGGTCCCAAGTTTGGGTCCCCACCACAGGGAGGAGAGAGAAGTAGCAGTGGGAAGAAGAGAGACATGATCATAGTGAGATTATTTTCTTGTGGAGAGATGGTTCACTATGCAGGACAATGTCCCAAGAAGAAGAAGAAGTAGCAGGATGTGTCAGCAGTGACATCAGAGGAGATAGAGTTCAAGGAGAAGTTTGCAAGAGAGTGTGCATTCATGACTAATTTATCTATTATTACACCATCCAACACTAGATGGGTAGACAAAGTTGATGAGGAAGGAATGACTCATAGCAATGATTCAGAGGGAGATGAGACTCAATGTCCCTAGAAATCTTCATAGTGGGTGACTAGTCCACCCAATATAGCTACAGTTTCAGAGCAGCCAAGCAGACAAAGAGTTGGTGCTACAGTGTCAGTGCATCATAGGTTGATGAGCAGGATCAGTAGGGCACCATGGAGGCTTAAGCCTTAGTTGGCTTATGAGACTGGAAGATCCGGTTATGGATCCACTTCAGGTGGAAGTGACTTGGTGAGAGGCCAAGTTGATGACTCCTGGTGAGATACCAAGAGGGGGAGACTCTTGGTGAGATGCCAAGAGTAGTGACTCCTGTTGAGATGCCAAGAGTAGGTGTAAATCCTTGTTGGGAGACCAAGGTGGAGATCTTCGGTGTGATGTCGAGATCTAGGTGATCTTGGATAGATGGAGAGTCAATTCCATTTATAGATCATGCAGATTGAGCAAATCTGTGACAGATTCCACTTTCAATGTTCAGGGTACATCCATACTCACCGAGTATATTCCATGAGGCAACCATGTCCACTATAGGGATGATATTGGTGGTGATGAGCAATTTCCTCTGTAAAAGGGAGTGTTGGGATTTGAGTACCATGGAAAGTGGTCCCCATGTGCTTATGAGTCTCTAAGCACAAAGGGGGAAGACTATTACCCTTGTACTTTACTTTATGATTCTAATTTCACTTTGACTTAGGAGATTTAAGTCAAAATTGAAATCTGTCACTTAAGTCATAAAGTGACAATTAATTCAGAATGTGGGTGAATTAATGGATATAAAGCAACTAAGGAAAGTGGGTTTCCTTAGTGATATTTTTGGATGAGATCTCACACATTAATTAGAATTGGACAGATTAGATATAGGCCATTGATCTATAAGGTCTTGGCCAAAGGAGGCCAAAGTGAGGGTTTATTGCATTTTGAGATTCATTCTTCACTTGTGAGTTTTAGAGAAGAGGGGCACATTTTCTAGAGGAGACGCGCATTCTGAGGAGGAGAGGCACATCTAGAGGAGGAGGGCTCTCCTTATTTTTGCTTCCATCCATATGAGGAGATTATTTCTTGATGAGAGATGGAGGGTGCATAACTAGGGAGGATTTCCCTTTGGTTTGAGTTATTTCTTGAGTGGGGGAGCACTTGAGAGGAGGAGGCTTCATATTCACTTGTTTGTTCACTTGAGGAGGAGTAGGAGGAGCAAGAGGATGAGAACAGAAGAATTGGGAGATGATATCCAGGGTGCATGCTTCCATGGAGAGAGGCATCAAACTTAGGCCTCATTTATTTGATAGTGATCACATTTGCTAGGAGGAGGGCACACCATAGGAGTGGATGCATGGCTACCTTGTAATAGTTTCACTTGGAGGAAGTCAGTTATGAAAGGTTCAATGGAGAGGCAACACAGGAGAGCACATTCCTGTGGAGGGATTTCTTCATTGGGTCAAAGAGGAAGGAGAGCGCTTCATTTTAGTGGAGAGAGAAGCAAAGGGAGAGGGTGCATCTGAGTTTCGGCACATCTCTCTCTGGATCTTGTGGAAAGGCTTGTGAGGATCTTGCTATGTATACAGGTTCCTTTTTATTGTATTACTTGTTGTATCTCATTCTTTGATCATCATTATATAGACATATATATCCCAAACTATTTTTCCCCGGGGGGGGTTTATCCAGGGTCATGTTGACCAAAAATACCTATGTCAAACTTATGCATGCTTAGAATTGTAGATCATCATTTTAAAGTTAAAATATCTATAGGTAGTGTTATTTGTTTTAATTTATATTTCATGTGCTAACATTGAGTAAAGAAAACACTTGCAAGGGCACCTTAAAAGAGCACTTAACCATCAAAATATTGAGCAGAAATTTGGGTGACTGTTTGTTATTCTAAAACAACAAGAGAAGACAGCCACACGATTGAAACTTAGAGCCACATTAAGGTAAAAGACGGACCTTAGGTGGCAGCCTCATAGGACCTCATAAAATATACATGGTATCAGAGACAAAGGTGGCTTAGACTTGTTGATTTTGGAGCACTTTTGTGGGAAGTTTTGTGTGTTTTTATATCAGATTTGTTGGTTGTTTTGGACAGCAATTTTTCAGTCCAAAACAGTGGGTAAACTTCAGATCTAAAGGTACCTCACATTCAGTGCCATTTGGACATCTCATGGCAGATTTTGGACAGCCAGTTGACAGTGTTTGTGGACAGTTGTGGGAGGATTTGTTGGGATGATTTTTGACACTTTTGGACAACCTCTTTTCACACCTGTGTGGATGGGAGTGAAGAAGTAGAGTATGAACTCTTTTCACACCTACTTACTAGGAGTGAGGTTGGGGTTTCTCTTGTCTCTTTTCACACCTATGTTGACAGGAGTGAGGTAACGTTCCTTTGCATTTGGAACATCAGAGTGAGCACAGTTGACAAACATGTTAGTATCTCAGATGCATTTGGAGTACATGCTAGCCGGGGCTAGAAATTTGTCGCCTTGGAAGGCAAGGATGATCTTTGTCTTAGAGGACCTCTAGCTATGGGACATAGTCGAGGCAATTGTTCCCATCATTCTTTTCACTGCTCCCATCTTGGTGGTAGAGTTTAGGAAAAGGAACAACAAGGAAAAGAGGATCATTTGTGATGTTGTGAGAGATCAAATTATACCCCACTTGACTGGGAAGACTCATGCATATGATATGTGGGCATCTCTATGCAAGTTGTACGAGAGCTCTAATGAGAACCGAAAGTTGGTTCTTCATGATCGATTGAGGAGCATTTGCATGCTCGAGGATGAGTCAGTTACTTCATTCCTTGGTAGATACACCCAAATCAGAGATGAGCTTGGAGCCATCGGAGAGGTGGTGAACCCTAACTCTTTGGTGAGGACAGCTATGAATATCTTCACCGAGCCTTGGGTTCCATTAGTATGCGGTATTGTTTTTAGGGAGGTTATGCCTACATGGGAGAGGATGTGGGATGACTTCATCCAGGAGGATATTAGGCTTGCAACTGAGGCTTCTGGACAGCAGCAACAGCAGTCAGTTCTGGGTGATGAGGACCTTTCTCTTTGGACAAAGGGAAAGAAGAAGATCGATCATGGAGGTCGATAGGGTCCCAAGTTTGGGGCCCAACCAAAGGGAGCAGAGAGCAAAAGAGAGACATGAGCACAGTGATATGATTTTCTTCTGGAGAGTTGGGTCACTATGTAGGACAGTGTCCCAAGAAAAAGAAGAAGCAGCATGATGTGTCAACAGTGACAATAGAGGAGATAGATTTTGAGGAGAAGTTTGTGAGAGAGTGTGCATTCATGACTACTTTATCTGTTATTACACCATCCAACACTAGATGGGGAGACATAGTTGATGAGGACCGACTAACTCACAGCAGTGATTCAGAGGGAGATGAGACTCAGTGTCCCTGGACATCTTCAGAGTGGGTGACTATTCCACCCAGTATAGCTACAGTTTCAAAGCAGTCGAGTAGACAGAGAGTTGGTGCTACAAGTTCAGTGCATCATAGGTTGATGAGGAGAAGGAGCAGGGCACCATGGAGGATTGAGCCTCAGTTGTCTTATGAGACTGGCAGATCAGGTTCTTGATCCACTTCAGGTGGAAGTGACTTCGTGAGAGGCCAAGTCGATGACTCTTTGTGAGATACCAAGAGGGGGAGACTCTTGGTGAGATGCCAAGGGTAGTGACTCTTGGTGAGATGCCAAGAGTAGGTGGAAATCCTTGGTGGGAGACCAAGGTGGAGATCTTCGGTGTGATGCTGAGATCTAGGTGATCTTGGATAGATGGAGAGTCGGTTCCATTTATAGATCATGCAGATTGGGAAGATATGTGACAGATTCCACTTTCAGTGATCAGGGTACAACCATACTCACCAAGTATATTCCAAGAGGAAACCATGTCCACTATAGGGATGATATTGGTGGTGACGAGCACTTTCCTTAGTAAGAGGGAGTGTTGGGATTTGGGTACCTTGGAAAGTGGTCCCCATGTGCTTATGAGTCTCTAAACACAAAGGGGGGAGATTATTACCCTTGTACTTTACTTTACGATTCTAATTTCACTTTGACTTAGGAGATTTAAGTCAAAATTGAAATATGTCACTTAAGTCATAAAATGAAAATAATTCACAATGTGGGTTAATTAATGGACATAAAGCAACTAAGGAAAGTGGATTTCCTTAGTGAGATTTTTTGATGAGATCTCACTCATTGATTAGACCTCGCTAGATTGGATCTAGGCCATTGATCTATTAGTGCATGGCCAAAGGAGGCTAAAGTGAGGGTTTAGTGAATTTTGAGATTCATTCTTCACTTGTGAATTTTGGAGAAGAAGAGGGGCACATTTTCTAGAGGAGGCATGCATTCTGAGGAGGAGAGGCACGTCTAGAGGAGGAGGGCACTCCTTTTTGTTGGTTCCATCCATTTGAGGAGAGTAGTTCTTGATAAGAGATGGAGGGCACATATTCAAGGAGGATTTCGCTTTGGTTTGAGTTATTTGTTGAGTGGGGGCACACTTGAGAGGAGGAGGCTTCATATTCACTTGTTTATTCACTTGAGGAGGAGTAGGAGGAGA
>JASDQU010369109.1:0-11454 GCA_032191745.1 Picea mariana
TCTTGTGGCTTTGATATTCTTGGAAGATCTTTTACTGCCTCAATATTTTTGAGCTTGATTAAGTGGTCAAAGTTTAGATGTCCAAGTCTCCAATGCCATAACCAGCTTTCATCAAGTTTTCTTAGATGACACTCTTATATATCTTCTTTCAACACATATACATTATTATCTGTCCTTATGACTTTAGCCACCACTTGTCCTGAGTTTACAGACTTTATCTTACAATATTTGGAAGTGAACACCACTTCACATCCTCTGTCACACATTTGACTTACACTAAGAAAATTATGTTTCTACCCATATACAAGAACAACATCCTGGGATTTTCCTTTACCATTACTCAAACTCACCATCCCTTTACCCTTGATTTTACCTGGTTCATCATTTTTAAAGGTCACATTTCCTTTTTTTTCTTTTACTTATAGACATAAACTTATCCCTGTCTCCAGGCATGTGCTTGGAACATCCACTATCTATATACTAGGGGTCTTTTTGTTTATGAGTGGAAAGTACTAGACCACATTTATCACTATCTTTCTTTTTCCATGTGCTGGCATTTCTAGCTAAGAGTTGTATCTTTGGATATACTTTGTAATTCTTTAGATGGAAGTTTTCATCTTTGTGGCCGAAGTTATGAAAGTTATAGCATTCAAGATCCTTGTTCAATAGGTCAAAGTGATTGGTGCAACTTTGTGTACTCATTGGATGATTGGTTGTATGTTGCAAATATTGTTTATTTCTTGACCTCCTCAGTGGCATGTGTCTAAACTTAATTTGACAATTTGAAATCTTATGACCAAAATTAGAGCAGTAGAAATAGTAACCATGGAATAAATTTTGGTACCTGAAGGATGGCCTTCTTCTTTACATTTTTTGCTCCATCTTCTGATATCTTGTTTTCTTATCAAGGATCATTTTGTCTTTATTAGATTTTGGTGGCTAAGTACTCACATGGTTTGATTTTCTGCTGACTTGGAACTTGATCATATTTGTTGGCTCTTTGCTTTCTCGTTGTTTGCTGCATGAACCAATTACATAACCTAAACCAGTGTTCAACAAAGGAGATCTCTATTTTCTTAGAATTTCATTTAGTTCTGCTAAGGCTTTAATGCTTGGAAGATTTTGGAGATACAAAGATTTAAACTTTTCCATCTCTTTTCTGGTTTTTACTACCTCTTCTTCCAAGGCTTCACATCTTTCCTTCTTCTCCGATAACTGTTTTTTCAGAATGTCCTCTATTTTCCTTGCTTCTTCTAGTTCCACTTTTAGCAGATAAAGGTCTTCATCGGGTCTTTTACTATCTTTCATGATCTGTATCAACAATTGTTTTTTCTTTTTCTTCCTAAATATGAGCCTAAAAATTTCTTGTAGGGAACTGAGCATTTCTCCTTCCCAATCAACCACAACTTCTTCATCATTAACATCACTTCCTGTTCTTTTATTATCATGATCCTCTTTGGCGATAAGAACAAATTCATTAACCTTATATTCACAAGAAGAGTCACTATCTGTGTCTCCTTAAGAGTCATAATTGTTTACACATAAACTTTTATTTTTACGAAATCTCTTGGATTTTTACTTCTCTTCACCTTCATAGTTCCAGTCCTTCTTCTTGTGTGGACACTTAGATGCAAAGTGACCAATCTTTCCATAGTTAAAACAATTGAAGGGAAATTTTCCATGGTACTTGCCTAATCCTTTCTTTAGTCTTCTCAAAAATTTTGCTTCAATTTCATCAAGCTTAGAATCCTCATTCTTATCTTCTTTAAATGATACTTCTCTAGAGCTGGATTTATATTTAGCTATCCTCATTTCATATGCAGTCAAAATTCCTAGAAGTTGATCAAAAGGCCAAGCTTTTAGATAATTAAGTTCTTCTATAGCAGAGACCTTTGGGTTGAACCTATCTGGCAAAGATATTAAAATCTTCTGGACTAAAACTACGTCTTCAAACTTCTCACCAAGACTCTTCATGGAATTCACTAGTTCTTCAACTCACATAAAGTACTTCCCAACAATTTCATCCTCTTTCATCTTTAGTTGTTCAAACTGTAATCTGTATGTTTGAGGCTTGGCATCCTTTACCTTCTCATTACCTTCATAACTTCTAATGAATTTGTCCCACATTTCTTTGGAAGATTCTAAGTGCAAAACTTTTACAAATTCTTATTCTACAATCCCACTCAGAATAGAATTCATAGCCTTAGTGTTGAAGCTAAATTCTAGCCTTAGAAGCTAGTACAACTGGCTTTACATAACCAGTCTCTAGCACATCCCAGACAACTGATCATAAATCCATTATGTAGGTTCTCACCCTAACTTTCTAGAAGGAAAAGTTTATTCCATTGAATAGGGGGGCCTTATTGGTTGAAGTTCCTTCATGTCTATTCATTTTTAAGCTATAGGATCTACCCTTACATAAAAAGAACCGTGCTCTGATACCAATTTGTGGACAACTAAGAGTGAGGGGGGTGAATCAGTTGTTACCGTGCTTAAACAATTATACCCATTTTTAAAATCATTATAGAACACTCAATGATGATCACAATAATTTACAGAAGTAAGCAATAGAGTACTCAACATCAATCACACACATGAAGTACACAAAGATATATATTCCTGAGGAAACCTATAAAGGGAGAAAACCTCTTCTTATTAATATGATAAGCAATCTTTATTTTCTGTACATTATCATTCTTATGAGCTTAAACTCATTGTGAGGCTACTACCTCTGTTTTACAAGATGCAACTTGCTGAGAGCACCAACTCTCTAGTTTCTCTAGCACCCACTATAAGGAAGCACCAACTCCCTGAGTGTTCCAGCACCAACTTCCAGTCACACAGGTACCAACCTGTATAACAGAGAACAATTCTTCTCCTTTGCACCACCCTACCACCCTAGTTTTTTTGGCTACAACAAGATGTAAGCTACAACTCCCTATGTTCAAGCACCCACTTGAAACTCTGAGGAAAACAGTCATCCCCAGTACCACCCTACCACCCTGAAATATAAATCTTTTCTTGTTGGAATCTATTACAGTGATACAATATCAATAGCTTACTAGTCTCATCATTGTTCTACTGCAATTATTTGCTCTACCTGCATCAGTGTCCTCCTCCACGCATACAAGCCTCTTTGTTTAGATTTTTACCTGCAATTCATACTTTGTAGCCACCCCTTTTTTCTATGCGTTGCGTCTCTTATATACTCTTCTAGTCCTCTGCACAACCTTTGTCTTCCATCATAATATGAATATCAAAGAGTACTACCTCTATTCTCTGTTCTGCATTACATTCACACACTGAGTCCTTTGCCTGATCATCATTCGAGCTCTTCATCTTCTCTAGTGTTTATGCTGTAAATTTTCATCATCAGTGCCCGTTGTCCAAATATTCTTTGGCTTATCTGGCCGTGTGACACTTTGTCTTCTCTATTCTGCATTTTTATCATGCCAATATCTCTACCACATCATCCACACAACTCTTCACCTTCTCTGGAATTTATCCACATTCTGTTCTGGCAGTTATAGAGGGAACCTATGCACACTCATTCCTTTGGCATCTTTTCCCTTCCAGAGAAAACTACACAGTGGGCGCTAGATTTTCTGGCTAAGCCCCTTCCTTTCACATGGCCACGAGATGTGATCAGACAACTATCCAAAAGGAACTTAGCAACTTCACGCATCGTATATTCAGCTGTGAGTTGCCTTGATTTTTCCAACTCATGAAACTCCGAGCTAGATCCTAGCAACACTAGCTCCTTCCTCTCTTCTCTCTCCATGTGACCGCGGGTTGTGACCACTGGCTAATCAAAAGGGTGCTTCATGATCTCAGCGATATCCAATGTGGATCCTAGTGGCATGCTAGATCCTCCCTTAATCCTTCGACGATGTGACCTGTAGCTCTAACCTAGGGTTTAACCTCCTAGGTTCTTCGTGACTTCGTGTATTGTGAATTCTTGCTGTGAGTTGCCTTGATTCTCCCAACTCACAATCTGCGGAGTGGATCCTAGAACTTGTTAGCTCCTCTCTTACCCTTCGTCGATGTGACCATGGCTATGACCACGGGCCAAGCATTCGAGTGCTTCATGTTTCACGAGATCGTGAACTTAGTTTACAGTATCATATCAATGGTCCACAATGTTTCCTCGATCAACGACTGTGATAACCTTTTGCATTTTGGGATTTCACATTTCACGATGACGGAGCTTAGAGCACCTCTCTTATTCTGAGTCCCAAATTTGTGCTTTCAAGACCAACAGTCTAGATCTATCTATGATCCAACGGTCGAGATCACTTCTTTGCACTTTGATACTTCGTGACTCGTGCATTCATTCCTTCCTCTAGATTTCCCTATTTGTGAATCAGTGAAGTGATGATATCTCACCATGTGTCCTTGCTAACATGGTCTGACACTTGTCCTTGCTAACGTGTTCTGCCACTTGTCCTTACTGATGTGGATTTCCTCATGTGGCACATTCCTTCTCATGGATCTGACGGCACAGATTAGTCCTCGATCCAACGGTCCAAATCTCATCGCAACTTCACATTTCACGGAGTTGGAGGACTACTCACCTCCCTTCTCCTGGCTCCCAATTTTCTGAAACTTGCTTCAGATTGACAACCTATAGCCTTCCATGATTCAACGGCTGTGATGAAATCACAAACTCGGACTTCATGAATTCTTGCTTCTCCTATCTCTGATTTCCTGATCTGCGAATAAGTGAAATGTTGATCGCTCGCCATGTGTCCTCTCTCGATGGATGGTCAATATTTATCGCTCGATCTTGGAATAATTTCTAAGTGTCAAAGGTTCTACGAGTTCTGATGACTTTGGGTCTCGTTTGCGTTTCTGAGAACTCTATCTCTCCTGAGCTTTGGAAATGGAATTAACCTCAGCCCTAGTGCACACTTTTGCTTTCCATGCAACTCTACACTATTCCTCTTGAGCTTGTAGCCAACTATTTCTCATGGTATCATCATTCCCGATGCTATCATTGCTTCTTTCTTGTTTTTTTTCATTGCACACTCTGCTTGTAATCATGCCATCGTTGTTTTTTTTCTTGCCATCAATGGAAAGCACACTCTACATGTAAACATGCCAACAATCTCCTCCTTTGGCATTGATGAAAAAACTGAAAGTTTCACTGTTCTACTTAGAACTCCAACTGTCGCATCTAGACATGTTGTTCTTCTCCCCCTTTGACATCAATGTCAAAGAAAAACATGCTCTCCCTGAGCTATTGTAGTAATGTTTTAAGGTATCAGATACTCAACCAACACATACTCCCCCTGACATGATGGACTCTCTTGGGTGAGAGAATGGATGACACCCAGCTTGTGACAGAGATATTCAAATGGTGTCTTGGCTAGGGGTTTAGTAAAGATGTCAGCTATCCTCTCTATGGAAGGAATATAATTCAACTAAACAATTCTATTTGTAACCTTCTCTTTGAGAAAATGTTATTTTATTGGTATATGTTTAGTCTTTGAATGGAGAACAGTATTCTTGGAGACACTAATGGAACTTGTGCTATCACAGTTAATTGGAATGGGTTCTATGTATGATACTTTCAAATCTACAAGGGTTTGAATCATCCAAAGGACATGTGTGCAACAAGTAGCAACAAAAATGTATTCTTCTTCTGTAGTTGATAAGGAGATAAAACCCTTCTTCTTACTCAACCATGCTACTAGAGAATCACCTAAGAAGAATGCATCTCCATTGGTGCTCTTTCTTTCATCCAGAAAGTTTGCCCAATCAACATTTGAATATGCAGATAACTGAAAGTTTTGAGTTCTTAGATACCACAGACCATAAGTCATTGTACCTCTCAAATATCTGAATATCCTTTTGACAACTACTAAATGACTTTTCTTGGGAGATGATTGATATCTAACTACCATTCCAACAACTTGCATGATATTAGGACGAGATGTTGTGAGGTACAAAAGACTGCTTATCATGGATCTATATGAACTCTGATCAACATCAGGTGAGTCATCATCCTTTATTAACTTTCATCCAGTGACCATAGGTGTACTAATAGGAGAGGAATCCTTTATCTGAAACTTCTTCAATATCTCTTTCAAATACTTTTCTTGAGAGATAAATAGCCCGGCATAACTCTGTTTGATTTCAAGACCAAGAAAGTATGATAGTTCTCCTATAATGGACATATAAAAATCGATTTGCATAGAATTATAAAACCACTGAACAAAAGAGTCATTAGTACATCCAAAAATAATGTCATCTACATAAACAAACACAACTAGTAAGTCATCATCTTCAGACTTAATGTATAGATTACTGTCAACAATACCTTTCTTGAACCCTTTGTCCTGTAGAAATTTGTCCAGTGTATAATATTGGGCTCGTGGTGCCTGTTTCAATCCATATAATGCCTTTTTCAACTTACAGACATAGTCAGGATTATCTATCAGTGAAAATCCTTTAGGTTGTTCCATATATACTTCTTCTTCTAGATCTCCATTAAGAAATTATGACTTAACATCCATATGATATACTTTAAATTTCTTATGACATGCATAGGCATGAAACATTCTGATGGCTTCCAATCTTGCCACTGGTGCAAAGGTTTCATCAAAATATTGTCCTTCAATCTGTGCATATCCCTTACAGACGAATATTTATTTGTTCCTAACAACTTGTCCCTGCTCATTCAATTTATTCTTAAAGATCCATTTGGAACCTATTATATTTTTACCTTCAAGTCTAGGAACCATCTCCCAAGTATTTGTTTTATCAATCTGGTCAAATTCATCATTCATGGTGTTATCCCAATGGTCATCTTCACTGGATTCATTAAATTTCTTGGGTTCCACCATGGATATGAAGGCTATATGTGATTGTTCGGTGTCTTTGATTATCCTTCTCCTGGTTTGTACACCTTTGTCTTTCTCGCCAATTATCTAAATTGCAGGATGATTCTTTTGAGTAATTCTCGAGGAAGGATTTGATGTTGTCTACTGATTTGAGTCTTCCTGAGAATATGTATCTTCATTTGACTCAGAGTCTTGTTTTTATGATTCTTGGACCTGTTCATCTTCAACTTCAGCTGTGTCCTCTGTAGCAGACTCAATATTTCTCACCTCTCCTACTAGGACTCCTTCATCAACCTTTAAATCAATGCAGTCAACTAATTTATGCAATCTTTTATTAAACCATCTATATCCTTTACTATTGGTAGCATATTCTAAGAAGATGCCTTCATCATCCCTGTCATCATACTTGCTAAGGTTTTCATTATTATTCTTTGTGTAGCACTTACTCCCAAAGAATTTGAAGTGTTTTATTGAAGCAGGTCTTCCATACCACAGTTCATAAGGTGTCTTGTCACTGTGTGGTATGAGGTGGGATTTGTTAAGAACATGGAATGCTATGTGTATTGCTTCTACCCAATAGGTTTGACCAATGTTCTTCTCATTCATGATTGACCTGGCCATTTGTTGAACTATTATGTTTTTCCTCTCCACTACTCCATTTTGTTGTGGAGTTCCTCAGATTGTGTATTCTCTCTTGATTCCATGTTTTTCACATAATTCCTTGAAATCACTTGACATAAATTCCCCTCCTTTGTCTAATGTTACTGCCTTTAACCTATTCCATGTTTGATTCTCAGTTAAAGCCTTAAATATTTTAAATTTCTCAAATGCTTTAGCTTTTTCTTTGAGAAAAGAAAACCAAGTGAGTCTGGAGTAATCATCAATGATCAGTATGAAGTAGTTTTCCTTCCCTATTCCTTCCTATCTTGATGGCCCACATAAATCCATATGAACTAATTGGATGATCTAAAAATGATAAAGACTTGTATTCTTGAAAATATTTGCAAGTTTTAATTCAAGTGTTCTTATGCAAATGGATCAAATTTGCAAACACAACTTTTATAGAAATTACACATTAAAGATGCATATAATCAACAGCAAATAATAGTGAACAGAAAACACATAACACAACAAATGATAAAGGAGTTCACCCCTCTCTTGGGCTACATCTCCTGGTCCAGCTTCCAATGGATCTTTTGTATTATTTGCTCAAAGTGCTAAAATATGTGATTTATAATGCTCAAAATTTCAAATAGATGGCTCCAATGGCTTCAAAACGTTCAAAAACCCCTAGCTGGGATTTTTCGGCACTTCGTTTAGCCAAAAATTAAAGAAGATAGGATTCCTGGAAGTTCCCCTTCAAACTTGTTGTCTGTGGATCGCCAAAATACACCTCTACCTCCTCAACCTAGCCCCGACGCGCATATTTGTGTTAAAACCTAGCACCAGGTGCAACCACAAAATGGTGCAAACTGTAGGACGGTAAGGGCACGCCCAACCCCTAACCACCAAAATCGTCGACATATGGGTCACCATGTGACTGCGCGTAAATACAAAAAGGGGCCAATGTTTTGAAACATGTGGTAGCGGTCGGAATGCATGCATCGATGGTTACATGGCATATACATATGACCGGGGGCCAGGGCTTAGCCCCGACCCGGACTACGCCCCCATTTCAAAACTATTGCAACTCAAATAAATTTTTTAACATATATATAATAAGAACCATAGGTGGGTGCACCGGTTGGGCGGCCCTTCCCAAAGCTCTTCTCCTTGCACGGAGGTCGCGAGGTCGAGTCCTGCCAACTACATAAGTTTTAAGCCACTGTCCAGGTGACACGTGGCTGCCATTGATTGGGCCATGTGTCACGATTCCATTCACCACAAACATGCCATGTGTCATACGCCAATTCATCCACACGACTACCAACCAATACCTGCCATGTGTCGTACAACCCTACCATATGTCGTACGACCCTGCCACGTCAGCATTCGTACAAACTGTACGGACTATACAGTCAGCACACATTTTTTTTGCCTGTAATGGACCCAAGTTTGTTTGATTTATAACAATATGAGTTTTAATATATTTGAAGGTAAGAATATTCTATATGGATATTACATGTCATGCCATTTCCATTGGTATGTGGAACGTCACATAACTCCTCACAGTTAGAGAGTTATGGCCATGTGAAGTTGGAGAACCCAAGTTTGGGTAATCGACCCAAGTTTGTTTGCTGGATAATGGTATGAGTTTTGATATATTTGCAAACAATACTATTCTATATGGACAGTACATGTCATTCCATTTCCATTGGTATGTGGAATGTCACATAGCTCCTCATGGTTAGAGAATTATGACCATGTGAAGTTGGAGAACCCTCATGAGTCATCTAGAAGCCCCAAAAAGTCAAAGTAGTCAAATTGTTTGCAAAGATGAAATTATTTAAATAATAAAGTGAAGTGATGAGTGTACTATAAATCAAATTGTATACAAAATAAATTATTTAAATAATAAATTCAATGGAGAAATTACTAAGTAGACAAGTGGTTAGAAGTGGGTTAACCCTAAAATAAGGAAAGTGGGTTAAGATGGTTAAAAGGTAATCCCTTGAGGAAGATACATGAAAGTATAAATAATAGGAAAGACTCTCTCATTTTAATAACACTTGAGAATATTGAATATCTACAAGTGACTGAGGTAACCAAAGGATATCTAAGCCGACTTTCATAAGCAAGGTGAAGTAAAGAAGGCCGAAATTCAAGGGAGAATAAATTATTTTGATGATGATTTCTAAGGTATGTTATTTACAGGTCATCTCACCATGATCCAAGTAGTTGTGGTACAAATTTTAGTTTGTGGGTAATTATATTTTTGGAGTTACACTCTGTCGAAAATAGGGTTTGTGGCTAGTTTTGAAACTAGCCTAAAACAGGTGTTTCAGGTAAAAAATTCATAACTTATTCATAACAGGTCCAAAATCAGCAAGACGAAATGTGTTAGTTAGAGTATAGTCTGTATTATTCTGTGTGAAATTTCCAAATCCATACAACAAATATTATGTTTGGGGAACTCTCTAGAAGTTCACTCTCTAGAATAAGCCAAAATTCAACAAGGTATGCCATTTTTGCTATAACTCCTTTTCTGAGAGGTTCCAAGTAGTGACACCTGAAGTAATTGCATAAAATACACTGAGAAAAATTGTGTACCATTTTTAGATCTTTATTCATTACAGGTACATAGTTATGATTATTCCAATTTAGGGTTGTTGACAAATCCAAAATTAGTCATGTGAGACTAAAGTAAAGTTTGATAAAATGATAGTCTCTTGTTGTTAAAGTTAAGGAAGATTTTCAAGTATGTGATCATATACACCAGGTCTATTACAGAGTTACAAATCAGATTTGGATGATGAAATTGATGAGGGCTTTTGGTTGAGGTATGTTATAGATAGAGGTTGTATAACAATGAGGTTGTGGCACATGGTTTGATGTAATGGTTTATGGTATTTGGTTATGGATAGTGTGACATATTTCTAGAGAAATTTTGATGGTTATATTGGTATATGTATTTGGTATATGGTTGGTCTACATGTTGGGTACATGGTTGAGAAAAGTAGTTGATGAGTTGGCACATATTGGCTCATTACCCCTTAATGGGGGAATATTATATTAGTCATGTTATTTTATTTATGTCGGCTTTAGGCCATTAGTTGTAATTATACCTCCTAGTATCCTATATATACCAAGGAGACATTTTCATTTTGAATCATCTTGTACTTGAACATTTAAGTGGGGTAAAAGGAGGTTGCCCCCTCGAAGAGGCTGATTATCTGAAATTGTCTCTTTTTCAAGGCGTTGAGTACTTTTTATGAGGTTTTTCTACGCTATATTGATATTTGGTTCTTAACATATGGTATCAGAGCTAAAGGTCTTGGGGTTTCACTGCTCAAGGTATTGGAGGGTATTTAGTATATGGATCAAGGTACCTTGCGTTAAAAATTTAGCTCTTGAGGCCTTATACTTTTGGATATACATCATGTACAAGATAGGGTTCTGGAATCATCCTGAACTGAGTCATTGCAGAATTTTCGCTATAAACAATTTTCTGTAACATTTCAGACCTTGAACTATGGAGGATATTTACAGAAATAAGTAATGTATCTGTGGTAAAAATTTCAGCTTCTGGGTCATCTTACATTTGTATATACACCCTTTGTAAGATAGGGTATCTGACTAGTCCTATTGACTAGTATCAAGAAGGTGTTCCAGGTAAAGCAATCATAACTTCTTCCTAGAGTATCCAAATTGAGTGGGATTGACTTCATTGGATTGTGGACTGTCTATAGTATTTCTGATGTGAGTTTCATAATTTTATATCAAAACTTTTGTGCGGGGAATGCTATACAAGTGAGATCTCATGGAAAGGCCAAAAATTGGCAAGTTGTGGGGAAGTTACCATAAATTCCACTTGGCACATCCAATTTTGATCAGACCTATGACATTGAAAAGAAGAAATATAATATAACTACATAAAATAAATTTTCATACCCAGAAGGGCCGAAACTTGGGAGATACAATAGAAGAAATATTGTCTAGAAGAACCACC
>JASDQU010369110.1:0-11431 GCA_032191745.1 Picea mariana
TAATGGGCCGGCTCGTGATGAGACCTCCCATCCTCTTGGTTAGGTCTTGCATTTATTTATT
Source organism: Picea mariana (assembly GCA_032191745.1). Lineage (NCBI taxonomy): Eukaryota > Viridiplantae > Streptophyta > Pinopsida > Pinales > Pinaceae > Picea > Picea mariana. Next base: position 62 of record JASDQU010369110.1, read on the forward strand.
TAATCATTTTTTCTTAGGGTCCCTTAGTTTCTTATCGAGAGGCTTTTTATTGCCTTCTCGGGGATCCCCTGGGCGAAGCATCTCTAGGTTTTATTTCCTATGGCTTTTATCTTTTACCAGCTGCTTTTACCCCTTGGGCCTTTAGCCCCTTCTTCCCACAAGACAAGATGTACCCTGGAAGGTCATCCTAATGGCCAGACTAGGGGAATGGGATGGATGAGCGGGGTTTTAAGATGTAAAAGTGATAAGATGGTGGGAGTGGACGATGGCTCTGCAAACCCCCCTTGGTGGCTAACCAAAACCCATGAATACCAACCTGCTAAGCTATCCCATCAATTACCCCAACAGTGGTCAAGTGGATTAGTGTAAGATCCAAGTAGTCATCTGAAATGAAAGGAACCTAATGCATACATAAGAAGGTTATAACGATCAAATATGACACATACCATGATACCTCGGACCAATTACTTCATGGAGCAAGAGCCCTTTCTGATGCAAGCCCAGACCGATAGTGATGGAGGTTGGTACTGCTGACAGGACAAGTCTGGCTGAGAAGAAGAAAGATGGGCCCTCAAAGGCCATGCTCAAGTCAATCCGCTCTCGTACTCCATGTCTGGGATCATGTGGGCCTCGCGACATGATCTCCTAGTTATCCGTAGATATCGGGGATAACATGAACAACACAAGAATAGAGAGCAGAACCCTTAAGGTATGGTAACACCATCAATTAATCCTTATGGAAGGATTCACTCCACAAGCCATGCTTGCTACAAAACTATACATCCAACACATTTCATTACAATAATACTCATATGTATTTATACTTTCTCATGAGCATTCCTAGGGGTCTATGCGAATTACCTCTTACTATTATATTATTTCCTTTTAATTACATAGTGGGCCTATTTCATTTTTATGGTCATGTTATCACACAATCTAGAACCTTATTGCAAAGCCTTCACAATGTAGATTTTAACCTTGTACAATATTTTACTGCAAACATATTTTCAATAAAATAACATAAAAGATACAATGGAAAATACACATATTACACATAGATTTTTCCCTTGGAAATCCAAACTGGGAAAACCAACATATTCTATATTCATTCATAGTGATACATTGTTTACAATACAATATACATATAGGAGCCAACGACATCCAAAACCCTAATCCAATGACCTGGATTAGTCAACAACCCTAATTCCTTAACCGAAAATAGAAACCATCGGCAAAAACCATGCGCCAAAAAATGGCCCAAAAATGGACACGTAAATCAAGGCGACACGAAAAACAAGGCAAAAATGCGACACATTTCTTGAGGAAAAAATTTTCTGCGACCCCTCCTCAAACCCCCATGCACGCCTGGCACAACGTAGACACTAGTTCTAGTCATGAAAATAATATAACACATACCCAACATTCTCCCACTTGTTGTTTTCTTTGCATATAGGGGGTTATAGGGTTACATAGTCAACAATCTAGGGAAACATTGCCCATGGATCCTCTACACCAAGAGAACTTCTCGGTGCTCACATATTTTGTTAATGAATCTACAACATTCTTCAAAGTGTCAACTTTCATCAACAACAATTTATTTTCTTCAACCATGTCTCTCACAAAGTGATATTGAATATCGATATGCTTTGTCTTTGAATGATAAGTCGGGTTCTTCGCAAGAAAAATTGCACTCTGACTGTCACAGTCTATCCTTACAACTTGCTGTACCAACCCAATACCTGAACACAATCTTTGTAACCATACTTCTTCCTTACTTTCATGAGTGGCTGCCATGTATTCAACTTCTGTAGTTGAAAGTGCCACTACAACTTGTCTTTTCCTCCTCCAAACAAGCTAAACACATACTCGCTTGTAGATATCCTATGATCCATATCTCTAGCCAGGTTTGCATCCACAAAGCCATGTATATCCAACACTTTGTCCAATCTTGATCTTCCTTGGTAGCACAATCCATATCTATCAGTGCCATGCAAATACCTGAAAAACCTTTTTACTGTTGTCCAATGATCCTTCCTTGGTTTTGACATATACTTGCTCAAAACTCCCACTGCATGTAGAATGTCCGGTCTAGTACATAGCATTGCATACATAAAACTGCCAACTGCACTCGCATATGGAACACAAGACATGTCCTCCTCCTCTTTCTGTGTCTTGGGACACTGATCCACAGATAACTTTACACCAACAGGAATAAGAACCTTGACCGATTTACATTCCTGGATATTAAACCTATGCAATATTGTCTCAACATATTTTCTCTGATTTAACTAGAGTTTCCTCTTTTTTCGATCTCTTTTAATTTCCATGCCCAAAATGAAATTTGAAGCATCGAGATCCTTCATGTCAAATTTAGAGGACAATTGAGTTTTCACATCTTGGATAATCTCCTTGTTGTTTCCTATCAACAACATGTCATCCACATACAAGACTAAATAAATCAAATGATCACCAATTAATTTAAAATACACACAATGATCCTCTTTGCTTTTTTTGAAGCCAAGTCCTAGCATATAGGTATCAAATTTTTGATACCACATCCTTGGTGATTGTTTTAAACCATATAGGTACTTTTTCATCTTGCATACCAACTCCTTCTTTCCCTTCACAACAAATCCTTCTGACTGCTTCATATGGATTTCTTCTTCTAGATCCCCATGTAGGAATATTGTATTCACATTGATCCAAAAAGGATCCAGAGAAGACTAAGGACAACTTAGAATTCATAGAAGCAACTCAAGAAACTCAGAATGGCTTCAACAGACAAAGAAAGGGAAAAAATTAAAAGTCCTCAAAACTCAGTGAAATTGGCATTATCACAAAGAGCATGTCACAAGCTTTCCAACGACGTAAACGACTTGTCAAACAGAGTTATGGATCAAAATATATTCGTGGTCAAAGTTTTGGTCAACCTAGCCCAGTCAACAGGGATGAGTCAACGTCCATACTATTGACATCAACATCCATATTGCTGACATCAACATTAGTACATATGATGTCAACATCCGTATAATGTACATGGCACATGCAGAGGATGACACGTGTCATGCTGACATCAACATGACGTTAGCATCGTGACGTGGCAACACCAGAGGCTGCCACGTGTCACTCATTTTTGACATTTTCAGGTTAACATGTGGACCAATGAGGAGGTGCCACGTGGCATTCCATACAACCACGTGGCAGGCCATACGGGACGTAGCATCTGTACTGTATGTGGCAAGTTGACATGGCAAGATGACTGTACAGGTGAATGACGTGGGCCAATGGTTGGCTGCCACGTGGCAGTGGGAAAATGCCCAATGAGGGCCCGTAACCAAAATTTCAAAAATAAAAAGCAGCTCACCAAATCTGGCGGCCGACCTTCCGTTATAATTCAACTCCAAAAAATCTAAACAAGACTCCAAACTTGGCGATGGTTTAAAACTATATATATGTGCTGTTGTAACTACAAGTCCAAAAGGGGAGGCCCACAGGCTTGACCTCGAGATGTCCCCCAACCAAACGCCTTACATAGCATCTGCCAACTGTTGAGCCAAACGAATCTATTGGTGAGTCTGCCTGACTTTGAATAAAATGTTGAGATTTCCAGAGGAAGGGAAAGAGGGCGCTCGACGGTATAAACAAACATGTTTTAGAAGGTGAGTACAATGAATTAATTGCAAGTTGAAGGCATGAAAACTGAGACGACATTTCTCATGGGCCTGGGAGTGCCAGAGTCGGGTTGAGGCGTGGAGATAGTCATTTTTGGGTAATTTGATGCCACAAATTCAATGGTGCTGTCTGTTTTCTGATCTAAGCAAAGCTTCTGCATCTTAATTCTAGAATGAGGTATACTTATGTATTTTTCCAATTTTTTTTGCTGAGCTAATAAAAAGGCCTACCCATTTGAGAGCAGGACCTAGAGATGTAGTCCACCAGGGACAAATTTCGTTATCAAGTTTTTTGTGTTCAGATTTGATGCTTATGTCTCTTCATTATTGAGTTATTTCTTCTTTATGGTGCACTTCATTTTATGCTCATTTAATACAATTCTTTATAAGTCACATTGATGAAAAGATCCCAGATCATGTTGGTATTAGAGTAGTCATATTTGACTTGAATTGTTGAGTGTGAATTCTTACTAGGGCCAAGCATAAAAATGGTGAAGGAACTCTTAAGAATTTCAATCCCGAAGTTGGCCATGCATCCTGAAGGAAGAAAATGGCTGAAGAGGACAAGCGTGATGAACAGGAGAAAAACTTCCAAATGGTCTTTTATCGCGTGTCAAAAATGGTCGAGCGAATGCATGGAGACTATGATAAGAGGATGAAGAAGAAAGGGAAAAAAAGGAAGCACAAGCTGATGATAACACTTCATTGAATCAAGGGGCTGGAGGAGACCCTCCTGAGCCTCCATCTTCACCATCAAGTTCTAGCTCTTCTTCCTCTGAGCATTCTCATCATTCTCATCATTCTAGCCATAAAGCTTCTTTTAAGAAACCATTATTAAAGCTTGATGTAAAATTTTATTTATCTATGTTTAATGGAGATGTTAATCTTGAAAAGCTAGATAATTGGATCTGACAGGTTGAAGTATATTTCCATGTTCAACAGATTGATGAAGATAAAGTTAAAGTGCAATTGGTTTCTCTTCGGTTGGAAGGCACCACTCTCGTATGGTGGGAGAGAAAACTTTAGGACATAAGTAAGTGTGGTAATCTTATTTCCTCATGGTCATAATTTAAATCAGTGATAAGGAAGAAATTTTATCCATTGGGTTATTTACATAAAGCAATGATGGAATGGAAAACTTTAAGACAAAGTAAAGGTCAAACTGTACAAAGTTTCATGGAATAATTTAGAAAGAAATCTCTTGCATTAAAAATTCCCTTGGATTCTTATGAAACTTTAATGAAGTATATTGGTGTACTTCATAGTTATATTCGTCATACTTTACTATTGTTTAACCCCACCAGTCTTGCCGAAGTTTTTGTGCAAGCCACTCACCTTGAGAACAGGGGAAATCATGTTCAATAACATCCCACAAAGAAACCTTCCAAACTACCACATAATAAGTTTAAGAAGTTTAAAAGGGAGGACAAAAAGACCGCCACTGTAAAGAGAGAAGAAGGAAAGCCATTTTGCACTCATTGCAAGAAGAATGGTCACGATGATGAACATTGTTGGAAACTACATCCAGAGAAGAGACCGAAATAGTTTGGTGGAAAGGGGAAGACAAAGACTGTTGCTATAGTGCAACAAGGTCTTGGTTCCGATTCAGAAGATGAAGGAAAGATCACAACAANAAGAGGAATGAATTATTTCATATAAGAGTTGTATCTAAACACACTAAGATAGATACATTATTCATCCGGGTTCCCAAGTAAGCTTGATATCTGAATCACTTGTCAAAAATATGGGTCTTGAAACTAAACCACATCCAAAGCCTTATCCTCTTGGTTGGGTATGTGATAAAAAAAAACTTAATGTCACCAAGCAATGTAGGGTCATATTTGATATTGCTTCAAAGTTAGTTGATGAAGTGGATTTGGATGTTGTATCACTTGATATATGTGGCATAGTGCTGGGGAGTCCTTATCTTTATGATAGAAAAGCAATCTTCTTTCGTCATGAGAACAAATATCACCTTACTAAAGGGGGGGTGGAATATATTATTAGAGCCCACAACATGAGGGTAAACACAACACTTGTTAGTGCAGGACAATCGAAGAGTCTCATAAACACTAATAAGAAATATGTACTCATGGTTGTAAGGGAAAAAGATGTCGAAACATCCGATGCTTTTCAAGGATGTGATCCTTCTCATAAAAAATAATTAATTGATATTGTTTCTAAGTATGATGATATTTTCTAGGAACCATATGGATTACCTCCTAAGAGGGAAATCCAACATGAAATACATCTTCAACATGATTCTCCTCTTCCCAATTTGGGCATGTATAGGATGTCAGTTGTAGAGATGACATAGATAAAAAAGAAGGTACAAGGCTTATTGGATCAAGGGGTCATCAGGCCCAACTCATCTCCTTGTGGTTCTCTGATCATGATGGTGCCAAAGAAGGCTGACACAGGGAGAATGAGTGTTGATTACCAGTCCTTAAATAAAATCACGGTGAAAAATCAATACCCTCTTCCTCGTATAGATTATTTACTTGATCAATTAAATAATGCTTTTTGTTTCACTAAGTTGGATTTGCGCAGTGGATACCATCAGATCAGGGTTGCAGAACATGATGCATGGAAAACTTCCTTTAAAACCAAACATGGATTGTTTTAGTGGTTAGTTATGCCGTTTGGGCTTTGTAATGCTCTGACAACCTTCATGCGTGTGATGAATGATGTATTCAGGGAATTCCTAGATGATTTTGTGATTGTATATTTAGACAACATTCTTATATTTAGTGGGATTTGAGATGAACATATAAGGCATGTAAAGCAAGTATTGGATACTTTTCAAAGGGAAAAGTTGTATGTAAATTAATTGTCCAAATGTGAATTTGGTAAGACTACACTTGTAAACTTAGGTCATATTGTAGGAGGAGGACAATTGAAAATTGATCCTTCCAAGATTGATGTAATTGTAAATTGGCATGAGCCCAAAAGTGTAACCAAAATAAAGAGCTTCTTAGGTGCATTCCAATACTGAAGGAGATTCATTTCAAAATTCTCTTTTATAACATCTCTTTTGCATGCCTTAACCAATGTGAAGAACACTTTTAAGTGGGGAGGAAAGAAACAAAAATCTTTCGACACTTTGAAGGAAAAGATCAGTACCACACCAGTATTAGCACTGTCAAATCTTCAACATCCCTTCGAGATCAAGATAGATTCCAACGGGTACACCATGGGTAAAATATTGATGCAATATCGTAAGCCTATATGTTACCACTCTGAAATGTTTAACCAAGCTGTTGTTAACTATCCTACGTATGATAAACAATTGTATGCATTAGTTAAAAGCGTAAAGAAATGGAAGCACTACTTGATAGGGAAGGAAACAATTATACATACAGATCATCAACCCTTACAGTATCTCCAAGCACAAACCAAACTGCAACAATCTCGACATTACAGATGGATGGGTTTTCTACAACAGTTTCATTTGGTAATAAAACACAAAAAGGGTACAAGTAACAAGGTAGCTAATATGCTTTCTAGACCTCCTATTGCTGCTTCTATTATTTTGAAGAACACTTCTTTATCTCATGATAGCTATGTGGACCAATATGTCATTGATGAAGATTTTAAAGAAGTATTTGAGAAGCTAACCCATGGTGCACAGACAAAGAACTATTGTTTGTAGGCAAAACTATTTTACCATCTTGGAAAGTTATGTATTCCTACAAGTGAATGAGTCCATGTAATACGCGAAGCTCACACTTCTCTTGTGTCTGGGCATTTTGGGGTAGGAAAAACTATGGCTCATCTACAGAGGTTTTGTTACTGGCCTCCGATGAAATCAATTGTAACTGAATATGTAAAGGGGTGTGTGATGTGTTCTACTTGTAATCCCACTAATAGAAAACTTGGGCTATACTCACCACTTCCTATTCCATCCCATCCATGGATTTTGTAAGGGGTTTACCAATGTCAAAAATGGGTCATGACTATTTGAATGTTGTAGTGGATATGTTCAACAATATGTGTATCTTAATGCGATGTAAAAAGTAGATCATTGTTAAGCAGACTGCTAATCTCTTCTTTCAGTATGTTTGGGTTCACTTTGGGTTACCCACATCCATTATATTAGATCGAGATACTCGATTCCTTGGGGATTTTTGGACAAGCTTGTGGAGAATGATAGACACCAAGTTGAAGAGGAGCACTGCTTTCCATCCACAGACTGACAGACTGACAGAGGTTGTTAACCAAACAATGGTACTTTTGCTTCGAGGCTACTGCAACATACATCCTAAATTATAGGATGAATAGATACCCTATGTACATCATGCTTACAATTGAGACTTACATTCCTCCACTCAGTGTTCTCCTTTTGAGACATGTTTTGGGTATTTTCCTAAGGTTCCTTTGGAATTGATGTATGGGAGAGATGTCGATTCAAATGAAGAAATAAATGAAGACAAATCCCTCAAGTTCATTCAAAGGATCCAACAGGTACATCAAGAAGTCAGGGAACATTTGGAGAAAAGTCAAGCACAATATAAAGGGATAGGTTCAACAATATGTGTATCTTAATGCCATGTAAAAAGAAGATCATTGCTAAACAGACTGCTAATCTCTTATTTCATTACGTTTGGGTTCACTTTGGGTTACCCACATCCGTTATATCGGATCGAGATAATCGATTCCTTGGGGATTTTTGGACAAGTTTGTGGAGAATTATGGACACCAAGTTGAAGAGGAGTACTGCTTTCCATCCACAGACCAACGGACCGACATAGGTTGTTAACCGAACAATGGTACTTTTGCTTCGAGGCTACTGCAACATGCATCCTAAATTATAGGATGAATAGATACCCTATGCACATCATGCTTACAATCGAGCCTTACATTCCTCCACTCAGTGTTATCCTTTTGAGACATGTTTTGGGTATTTTCCTAAGGTTCCTTTGGAATTGATGTATGGGAGAGATGTCGATTCAAATGAAGAAATAAATGAAGATAGATCCCTCAAGTTCATTCAGAGGATCCAATAGGTACATCAAGCAGTCAAGGAACATTTGGAGAAAAGTCAAGCACAATATAAAGCTCGGCATGAAAAACACAGGGATGCTCATCAGTTCTAGGTTGGAGACCAGGTATGGCTTCACATTAGCAAGGAAAGATTTAAGGGTGAAGGAAAGAAACTCAAGCCCATCCGTTATGGTCCCTTCACTATTTTGGAGAAAAGTGGTACAAATTCTTTTCGTCTAGATCTTCCACCTTATATGCAGATCTAATTAGTTGTAAATGTGGATAACTTGAAACTTTTTGAGCCTCCCATGATCATGGATCAGGGTGAGGAAGTTTCAATACCTTTAGTTGATGATTTTTCTCTTGAGTACTTGGATGTGTTAAAGGAAGATATCATCTTGGATAGAAGGACGAGGACTTCACGTAGGGGTGATGTTGATTATTTTTGAGTAGGCTTAAAGGGAACACATCCAAGTAAGGCAAAGTGGATTGAGAAGGACAAGGTGAGGGAACTCTTCCCTCACTTATCTGTTGATTTATGAAAGATTTTTTTGGTCCAAAAAGCTCTCAGTGGGAAGGAGTTATCCAAAAAGGATCCAGAGAAGAATAAGGACAACTTAGAATTCATAGAAGCAACTCAAGAAGCTTATAATTGCCTCGTCAAACAGAGAAAGGGAAAAAATTCAAAGTCCTCAAAACTTAGTAAATAAGAAGCAATTTAGTCCTTTTTAACCATAGAGCAATTTAGTCCTTTTTAACCATATAATCCAAGTGTTATATCAATGAAGCATTATCATCCAATAATTGTAGAGTAAATAAGAAATGAACAAATGAACAAACATACACAGTACAACAATGGTTTATGTGGAAATCCAAATTGGGAGAAAACCACATAATGCTTTTTCTTATATGTCTTGAAGAATTACATTCATTGGAAGCACCAACTTCCTTTGTTTTCCAACTACAACTGGAAGGATGCTCCAACCCCCTAGTTTCTCAGGATACAACCTGAGGGAAGCTCCAACACCCTAATTCTTTGGCTACAACCAGAAAGAGGCTACAACCCCCTATATTCTTCGGCTACAACCGGAAGGTGGCTACAACCACCTGTCCTTGCCCCGTCCCGCCATCTTGAAGTAGAAGTAGAATGACAGAACCACTGTTAACCTGTCACTGTGATATATAACGCTGTAAACCTGTACCAATAAATCTGAACCATGCATCAACAATGCATCAACCTGTACCTCAACCTGTACCATAAACAAGTGCATCAACCATGCACCAACCTGTACCAAATAACCTGTAATCAACTTGTACCATAAACAAGTGCATCCAACAATGTACCAAGTATGTACCAATCATGTGTCAACTACTCATCAATATGTACCAACATCATCAACTATACACCTCATGTATGTGCTAACTCATCAACTACTTGTCTCAACCATGTACTCAACATGTACCTCAATCAAAATCCCTCATCAATTTCATCATCTAAATCTGATTTGTAGCTCTGTAATAGACCTGTTGTATATGATCAAATTCCTGCAAACCTTCCTTATCTTCAACAACAAGAGACTATCATTTTCATCAAACTTTTCTTTAGTCNCATGCCTAGTTTTGGATTAGTCAACAACCCTAACTTGAAGTAATCATAAATTTGTACCTGTAATGTATAAAGATCTGAAACTGATACACAATGTTCTTCAGTGTGTTTTATGCAATTCCTCCAGGTGTCACTACTTGGAACCTCTCAAAAAAGGAGTTATAGCAAAAATGACATACCTTGCTGAATTTTGGCTTATTTTAGAGAGAGACCTTGTAGAGCGTGCCCCACATAGAATATTTGTTGAATTTATCTGAAACTGTGACACAACATACTTCAGACTGTACACTAACCAACACATTTTGTTTCACTAAATTTGGATCTGTTATGAAGAAGTTATGACGTTTTTACCCGAAACACCTTAGAAAACACCATCAAAAGAATTTATCCTTCCTTGCATTTCAACCTTCTTTTCTTCACCTTCCCTCATAATTTCAACTTAGATATCCTTTGTTACCTCAGAGACCTATAGATATTCAATATTCTCAAGTGTAATTAAAATAAGAGAGCCTTGCCACTTATTTATACTCTCCAATTAGCTTCCTTAAAAACATCTTCTAGGTTACTTGACCCCACTTTCCTTATTTTAGGGTTACCCATCTTCTAATTTCTCCATTAAATTTATTATTGAAATAATTTATTTTGTATTCACTTTGAATTATAATGCACTTATTACTTCACTTTATTATTTACCTTTTAAAATCTCTTAAACCACTTTGACTACTTTGACCTTTTGGGGCTTCTAGATGACATATGAGGGTCCTTCAACTTCGTAAGGCCATAACTCTCAAACCGTGAGGAGTTATGTGACGTTCCACATACCACCGGAAATGGAATGACAAACAATATCCATCTAGGATAGTTTACCTGACAAATTCATTGTCCTTCATCTCATTATTCCACGATTAAGCATGGGTTCTCTTACTTCACAAAGCGTCTTCCCGTGAGGGATTTCACCATAAGGGGATCACTTTGGAGTTAATCCATCTTTACTTCTTATCAACCATGATAAGACAATGATGATTCATCTTTACATCAAACAATATTGGGTCCATTACCCAAACCTTTGTGCTGCGGGGCTTTCTTCAAGGGTTGACATCAATGACAACC
>JASDQU010369116.1:535-11454 GCA_032191745.1 Picea mariana
TAAGGGGTAATGAGCCACTATTTAGGGCTTAACATGCAACTCATATTTAAGGGTTGAAAGTGACAAGACAAAAAAAAATTGCATGTAAACCTGTTATGAGTAACTAGGATAACCCTAGAACCAAGCGAGGAGTTGGACAACAGAGAAACCATGGAATCTGCATTGGAAGCACATGGGACAAAAGGCAGAGGGTCTGCGTCAGGAATGAAGTGTCCAAAATAAAACTGAGAGGAAGGCTACGCACAGGAGGAGAAGGATGGAGAGGACAAGTGAGAATGGTAGCAACATTGGAAAAAGGGTTGACGCCTTACAAACAAAAGTGATTAGCGACCAATTGCAACTCTCTCGGCAAAATATGAGAAGGGGTTTGTAGACTTTCTTTGATACCATGTATCTACACCATGTGAAGGTAGTAGTTTAACATTCAGGATGGAAGGAAATGATCCTAGCATTAGGTTACCGTAATTCAAAGGAGAAGTGTCAGAGGACCCGAAAAAACATTTGTTTATCTATGAAAGGATTTGGGAAGAAAAACAGATCACAGATGAAGATACTAAACTTGCACAGCTAGCGATTACAGTAAGGAATCACACACTAGATTTGTATATGATTTTAACTACAAAAAATCCACCAGGGACAACCATAACGATTGCAGACATCAAGAAATTGTTGATAAATGAGTTCCATAAGACAAGTTCAGAATATCAGTACATGAACCGATGATAGAAATTATACAGAAACCAAGAGAATTCGTATGGGAGATTGACTAGATATTCAAGCGACTGAAAGGAAAGTTGAATTATCTCATGACTGATATGAAACACATGCACATGTTCATCAATTCACTGCTACCACACTTAAAATACCCATTATGACAAAAGAAGTTTCAGACATAGGCAGAGGTTCTATAGGTAGCCCTGCAACTAGAAGAAAACAAATATCAGTAGATGGATCCAACAATCGAAGAACTAAAGGAGGATTTGAAGAACTTAACATTCCATCTAAATTAGAACAAAATCAAGGGAAAACGAGAATTTGTCTGGTGTACCACATGCAGGACAGAAGGACACCACAAGAATGAATGTCAAATTGTTGGCCCTTGACCAATTTTTGAGGGATCTGGTCAAGTTTAACCTATTTTCGGAATTTGACAGCCTGTCGAAGGAGGAGCATAGGATGAAGCGGAGATCACAAATCTTAGCCCCTTTTTGGGGTCCTTTTTGGGTTTTGGGGATTATGTAAAGGGCATTGGATGTCGGCCCATGGGTTTACCCATGTTTAGGCCTATTTTGTAATGTATAAATAGATTTCTAGGCTATGTAAGAGAAAAAGGAAAGGGATCTATGTGATGTGAGGCTGATAAGCTAAGTGCTAAGTGCAAGTATGGTTTGTAGATGCTTTGTGCATACTGGGAGAGACTTGGAGAGCTAGGTGAAAGGTATTGTAACAGGCTATGAAGTGCTTTGTGTTACAATCCAAGGAAGGAGGATCTAGTGAGGTGCACAGATCTCCTGTCCTAAGAGAAGTAGGGTTTTGAGGCTTTGTGCTTGTAACCGATTGACTGAAGACAATAAAGAAGAATATTTGGTGGACGTAACCCTAGGGTGGGGGTGAACCATGTAAACACTATGTTGTTTCGCTTTGTGCTTGTCTTGATGTGTTTATAACTTCTCTTGCTAAGTGCTTTGATAGAGATAGATAAATCTGTTGATGCTTTGTGATAATGATGTGTAAGAATGTTAGATATGACCTATATGAAGGTGCTTAGTTCTTGATATGCTAGATATAACCTACCTGTTTATGATAAAGTGCTTAAATACATCATATCTGAGTGAATGATGCGATGCTCTATTCTATCTGCATAGTAGTTATTGGTTGAGTATTGATGAATTGTTGATGATAAAGTTCTTTGTTAAATCTTATAATCATGGATCTGTGTCCCAGCTAAGGTTGCATACACTTGAGTCTTGCAACGACCCCTGCCTCTACCTCGGGAGAGACTTCATTTGCTTCGCAGGTGTTGCCGAAAGGGTCGGTAGTTAGGGTTTTGTTAGTGTGTTGTTGTAGCATTGAACCCTGGGTCTACCCCTGTGCCAACAAATGGTTCTGTTGCCGAGACCTAAAACTATGATTACTAGAAACTGAAGAGAAGTTTTGTGCGTAGATCTACTGCTGAAGTGCATAGTATCGGACTTGAAACTTGGATTGTTGGGAACTGAGAAAGAAGAATCTTTTTGCAAAGATTCGACCTGAGATTGTGAAATCTCTGTGCGTAGACCTGTTGTCCCGGTGCACAACATTCTACTTGACCTGAGGATATTTGTACCAAGAAAAGAGGTCAGATCTGAGGAAAAGAGGTAAGATCTGTAAGCTTTGTGCTATGATACAGGTAAGAATAGTGAAAAGTTATAGATCTGAAGGATTTGTGCTTTGTAGAAGTAAGATTAGTGGAAATTTTTGTTTCTAAAGTATGAATCTAGGTATGATTGATAGATTCTATCCTAGCTTGAAAACTAGGGTATTAATAGATGAAATAAGATTTGATATGAATACTGAAAACTATGCTATACCTATATATAGAAAGAATGTTTGGACTAATAAGTATACGCAGGATCCTAGAAGGAATTTTTTGCAGGTTAGCTACCATGATCCTAGTACCCAGTACAGTAAAGGTTGGGGATCATTTAAGAGAAAGAGAGGATTAACTCTTTGTTACAATTGCAGAAAACCATGACATATTGCTAAGGAATGCCCTGGAAGAAGACCTAGTTGTCTTTGTTGTAAAGATATGGACCATGAAGTTTTGGATTTCCCTAGAATGATTGCTAAGGTTGAAAGAATGAATATGAACCAGGAAAACCCTAAGGCAGATCTAAAAACCAAGATAATGACATAATCCAAGGAAGAATCAGAGAAAATATTGCTACAGATAAGAGAAACCCTGAATGCTCACCGACATGTCAACTTATTAGAGATATTCAAAGAAAAAGAATGCCTTGAAGCAAGAATAGGAGACTTCGACATTGACTACATTCTAGATAGATGAGGAAACACAGGTAAATTTCATGAATGAGAGAACTTGGGAAGCTATAAGGAAGCCTGCTATGATTCCTTCATTAGGAGGAATAGGGTTATTCAGAGGAAAGTTGATAAACCTATGTGGAAGGCTCACTCAGATACCTATGACTGCCAATGGAACTTCGACAGAAGAAGATTTTGAGATTATTAAATTTATCGAGGATAGTGACCCATTTACCATGTTATTAGGAAAACCTTGGATTGACAGAGATCGAGCCAGACGAAAGGAATAAGAAACAAAATTGGAGCAGAAGAAGCAAAAATTAAAAGATTCCATGACGAGAAGAATCGCACACTTGATCGAAGAACAACAGACCAGATCAAAGATATTTAACACTAGAGACCCAGATGTCGAAGTTGCAAGAACACTAGATGATCCATAGAATATTGAAGTACCTATTCCAGACAAAGAAGAAGTATTATCCGGGAACCCTAGGGAAGAATCTCAACAGCGCAAAGTGACTAGGTCAAAAGAAGACAAAAATCAGAATGGAAAAAGGAATACTGAGACAAAGCTCATTGGAAAGAAGGATAGAAAGTTAATTAAGAAGAGAGCGAAGATCGATAAGTTGCAAAAGGCTCTAGAGGGAACCTCGCAGAAGGAAAAAATGCAAAATTGGAGCTTCGCCAGGATATCAAAACATGGACACATGGCACTTCGCCATGACGAAGCAATATAGTCGTTGTGGACATTATAATCGTTAGATCAATGCTCCAAATGGATAGAAATCCATTTATGGCCATCCATCTTGCCATCTGACTGTTGGGACCATGCCATAACGAACAGAACCAAGTTAATGAAGGCTTCATATCCATTGCAAGCGACCCGTTGTCGAGTTACCTATTTATCCCACTGCACCACACATTGAGAACACTTTTGTCAATTCAAAATTTGAGCCCGCAAACTAAGTTGAGTTTATGCAGTGATCATCATTCTTCTTCTCTCTATCTTGTTACTTTGTCTAAGCTACCCACCAAACCTGAGATTGTTAACCTCGAGCGTGTATGTCGGACGAGTTGAGCATTGCAGAAAAAGTTGTTGAGGAAGTTTTGATCGACCTCGTGACTGAAAGAGTCATGTTGATGTCTACAAGTATACAAGAATCATCCACAAGAAGACTGTCAACCTCTCCATCCACTGCTCACAAAGCAGGACCATCCCAGTCATCCAATGAGAAGTGAACTAAGCACAGGGATGACTTAGCGAATGCTAAACTGATCCCGACTATCTTACCCACCTATATACCACCTTTGAGCAGTGTTGTAAATCACGACAACGTACCTAGAGATTTAGACTACGCCTTGGTCACTGTGTACCTCCTAAAGGGGATATGCGCAATGTGAGCAGACCAAGATAAGATCACAGCGTTGAAGTTTAGCGACTTCAACCTCAGAGATCACAAATTCTACAACATGTTAGCCCCACATAAGTATCTGACTAGAACAAAAGGGAAAAACTCAAAGGTAATTCCCCATGCATGGACCCATAACCTCGCGCAGTCCACCCTACTCAATGTCATGAAAATTCCCCACTTCAAAAGACTCCAAGAGGTGAATGTATGTGTCAAGTTGTTGATGTCTTGTTACCATGGCAGATATTTGTGGCTAAACCATTGTATCACAGTTGATCTAACCTTGATCAATTAGATCATGGGTTTGAGTATGCAAGGACCCCCACAAGACTTCTATCCTGGAAAATCCATGCATTGTGCTCTCATAAAAAGGATCAAGGACACCTATGGCGATGTCGAGAAGGGCACGTGAGGCTACAAGGTAGCCTCTATTTAGAATGGCATAGTGCACCTTTCCTGTCAGTTGATTGTAGGGAAGTTAGTATGCAAGGACCGACCCACCCAAGTGACTGGTTTTGTAGTCTACCTCGTAGGGAAGTGTGCAGAGGGCCTACAAATGAATTGGGTGAAGTACCTAGTGAATCAGTTGGAACTTGACTGCAAAGAAGTGCAAGATAAAGGATATGAATTCAATTTCAGCTGGCTCTTGATCCTGATCGCTTTCATTGCCTGGGAGATGACGAAATGTGCGACCTTCCCAAACATTGAGCCTTTCAAACCATTGGCCATGAAGTTCAATACATTGTGGTACTCAAGTGACATGAATAAGCAATGGTAGTCAAATTTCATGTTCCATACATACTACAATCAGCTAAAGATAGCCATATAGTCCAAGCCTCGCATGACGTCGAACAATATACACCGATTTAGGCCTTTGATGAAGTTTAGTGTTGATCGACATTTCATTTATAACACAGTACGAGCTGACGAGCACAAGAAACAACTTCAATCCTACTATAATCTAAGGGAGAAAGACTTAGAGTAGATTACTAAGGAATGGTCTGTTGACCTCCTTATTCCAGCAAACCCTGCAGAGATATCGGACATGGATAGCCCAGAAGTTGCGCAGGATACACCCGAACCTAGCAAAACAAAGAATATTAACGAAGTACAAGACTTAAGAAGTGTCTCGATGAAGACTTCTTCCATGTCACCAGAGAAATGAGGTGATGGAGAAGAGACAGATGGCACATAATCTGAACAAAGTAAAGGTGAAGTAACACCACTCAGAGATGAGGAGAACCCCTCGAAGAAAAGGAAGATTTCCCCCCTGAAACCTTCCTCCCAGAAGAGATCAAAAGCCCCTATAACTAAGATGTAGACCGTCCTCACCTATGATGATTTCAATTTCATCATAGCAGTCCTGAACGATGCTTTGTTGGAGATATCAGAGAAGCAAGAAGCTAATCAGGAGGAGATGTACAATAGAATTGAGGTAGAACTCCAAGGGGTGTAGCAGGCACTATAGTCCAGCCGCGCAGTCTCCATTGTGCCTCTACCACTGGGAACACCAGAACAGGTAGATGAGCCAACCCAACTCCATCAGCTCACTGATATAGTCAAAGCTCACCTTCGATGAGCACAAGAGGAAACAGTGCAAGCCACCTAGGATTTGGTACAAGTACATGGAGTACTTGTAGAATAGCTTCGAGTTTTCGAATAGGAAAAGAGTTCTCTCCAAGAGAAGTTCGATGAAGAAAAGGAACATCTGCAACAAGGCAAGGAACAATTTCTCTCCGAGCAACTCGAAGTGAAGGACGCAGTCAACAGAGCACTGTGCTCTGTGACTGTCATAGAAGTAAAGGTAGAGGATCAAGTCACGAAGCAAGTAGTACAACTTGAAGAAGTGATTCATCAGCTGTAGCAATGCATCGCAGACCTAGAAATACACACTATGCCCGAGACCCCACAGGAGGTAAAGGACTAAAGAGAAGAAATTGCCAGGAGCACAGTTGAAAGGCTAAGGGCCCTTACCTTAGAATGCAATCAATTCACTGATCGCAATGCCCAAACATATGAGAAACTTACCGAGAACCCAAAGTTATAGGCACTAGAGTCATAGCTCTAGGAAGTGAAGCAGCACGCAAAAACACTACAGGCACAGCTGAAAGCCCTAACAGTTGTGGAGAGAATGAAGAGATCTCAAGATCAGCGAACCACCTAGCAGCAGATCCACGCTATCCAAAGAATATTTATGGAAGTAACTCAAAGACTCTGACCTGTACAAGACAAGGCTTACCAATTGTTCTTATAGGTCGAGAGCTAGGGAGCAGAACTAGAGCAAGTTAGCACCACAGTAGAACAACGCCTGGACCTGTGAATGATGCAGTCATTCAAGAGTTTGTTGAACAAGATCTTGTAGCATAGTACCAAGTCGAAGCAATTCAAGCCAAGATCGAAGCATTCGAAGAAGAACTTCCTACATCAGAGTGACTCGGGATGAGTCACAGGTGAGTGTTGGGGGCCTATTGGCCCTTGACCAAGTTTTGAGGGATTTGGTCAAGTTTGACCTATTTTTGGAATTCAACAGCGTGTTGAAGGAGGAGTGCAGGACGAAGCGGAGATCATGGATCTCAGCCCCTTTTTTGTGTCCTTTTTGGGTTTTGGGGATTATGTAATGGGCATGGGATTTCGGCCCATGGGTTTACCCATGTTTAGTCCTATTCTGTAATGTATAACTAGATGTCTAGGTTATGGAAGAGAAAAAGGATAGGGATCTATATGATGTGAGGCTAATAAGCTAAGTGATAAGTGCAAGTATGGTTTGTAGATGCTCTGTGCATACTGGGAGAGACTTGCATAGCTAGGTGCAAGGTATTGTAACAGGTTGTGAAGTGCTTTGTGTTATAATGCAAGGAAGGAGGATCTAGCTAGGGGCGCAGATCTCCTGTCCTAGGCGAAGTAGGGTTTTGAGTATCTGTGCTTGTAACCGATTGAATGAAGACAATAAAGAAGAATATTTGGTGGACGTAACCCCAGGGTGGGGGTGAACCACGTAAACATTGTGTTGTTCTTCTTCGTTCTTTTCTTGATGTGTTTATAACTTCTCTTGCTAAGTTCTTTGATAGAGATAGATAAATCTGTTTATGCTTTGTGTTAATGATGTGTAAGAATGTTATATCTGACCTATATGAAGGTGCTTAGTGCTTGATCTGCTAGATATAACCTACTTGTTTATGATAAAGTGATTAAATACATCATATCTGAGTGAATGATGTGATGCTTTGTTCTATCTGTGCAGTAGTTATTGGTTGAGTATTGATGAACTATTGATGCTAAAGTGCTCTGTTAAGTATTATAATCATAGATATATGTCCCGGATAAGGTTGCAGACACTTGAGTCCTGCAACCACCCCTTCCTCTACCTCGGGTGAGACTTCATCTGCTTCGAAGGTGTTGCCGAAAGGGTCGTTAATTATGGTTTTTTTGGTGCATTGTTGTAGCTTTGAACCCTAGGTCTACCCCTGTGCCAACACCAACATTCATGCAGTATATGGCAGCAGGAATTCCAAATCCATTACCAACAAGAGGACTATGGTGAAAAATCTGTAAGAAACCAGATCACAATTTGTATCATTACCCAATGATGTAGAAATACTAGACAGTCCCAAAGAGTTCATATTGCAACTTTTACAAGTCAGTGGGACATGATGACAAAGATTGTAGAAATATGGATTTGATGCAAGAGAGGACATCAGACACATACAGGGTGCAGGAAGAAATGATGACTGGGAAAGATGCACCACAATTTAATCAAGTTCCAGCCCCATACAACACTATGCATCAACAATATAATACTGCCCAACAACCATATAATACCACATATCCATAGTACAATACAACGCAACCTCAGTACAATACCGCATAGTACAATGAAGCACCTCAGTACAATGCACCAAGAGGAGATCGAGATGGATACAAAGGTGGAGGACGAGCAAGAGGAGGCTTTGAAAGAGGTAGAGGACTAGTGGTATGTCACAATTGTCAAAACCTAGGACACTATGCAAGGAAATGTCCACTTCCACCAGCAACTTGCATGTATTGTCGTGCATCGGACCTTGATATGGAAGAATGTCCAACACTATTAGTAAATATCGAGGAAAAGAGGAATCAGAACAATCAAAACATTCAATGGATCTTAGCATAATCAAGGGATGAAGGACAAAACATCAACATAGTTATGCACATAGGAGATAAAATAGGAAATGATGCAGTCCGACAAGAGCCATCACAACACCAGTGGGTGAAGAAGAATGTCGAACCAAGAAGACAGTTCGATGCGCAGAATGAGAAGGACACATTTAAGAAAGCCAAACAAGAATTTGTGAAGCAATACACTGCGTCGAATTCAACTGCGCAACAAGGTAAGGGAGAGCCAGATAACGAGGTGCCTCCATCATTGGATCATACCAAAGAAATGAAGCCCATGGGACAAGTAAGTAAAATTAAAGGCTTTTTACAATCATGTGTAAAACTATTGAATGATCCACCCGCTATCAAAATATTGAAAAATATATTAGAAAAATGTAGAGTAGAGAGAGAAGGAAAACTAGAACAAAAAATAGTCAATCACCTACATACAAGGAGAAGAACAAGTAGGGAGTTCATGTTGAATGCCAACATCAGATATTTCAACATGGGAGATATCATACTGGATCTAGGATCTAAAGTCAATGTATTACCAAAGAAGACATCGCAATGTATGGGAGAGCCCACATTAGGATATTCACCTGTTCAACTGAAACTAGCAAACCAACACAAAGTCTTACCAATTGGTAGACTGAAAGGAGTGACAGTAGACCTGGATGAAGTGCACACTAAAGCAGACTTTGAAGTGATTGAAATAGTGGACGGCACAACACCATATCCATCGTTGCTTGGCTTAGATTGGGCATTTGATAACCAGGCCATAATCAATTTAAAGACCCAAAAAATGACATCTGAGTCAGGAGAATACAAGGTCATTGCATGATTAGATCCATCAAAAGGGGAAAGGTTTGTAGAACCTACTTTCTTAAACTTAGAGGAAATCAGCCAGTTGTACAGAAAAACTACGCCCGATGAGGATTAGTTATACCAAACTTCATATGGGATACTCAGTTGGTGGAGAATCACTTCATGTGCGACAAACTTAGACATGGGTCTAGAAAACTGGCAACAAATACTACACGAAGTTTCCATAAGAAGGTGCACAAGAATAGACCGTGCAGTAAGATGGGTACGCATGGAGATAAGGGAACCACCTAGTTTCCATGGAGTAAATGATCTAGAAGAATTCTTGGCACAATATGAGGAAGAAGTGTTAGAAAATTAGAGACTCTTAGCACTCGATATAGCACTCAAGGCCATACCTGCAAGATGGTAGGGCGCACACAAAGAAACAATCACAGATTGGTACCAATGTAAGCGATTATTGCACATAAGGTTTGGCGTGGAATAGAAAATCAAAAAGCAACATAAGTATGATGGGCAGGTGGCACTATTGAAACACTTGGAGAAGTGCAGAGAGTTGCGGAAAATGACACCCCCAAAGGAATGGCCTCATCATTTTGTACACACCTTAGAAGGCATACCAACAAACTAGTATACAGACTAGGAACTGCATAGAGGAACTTCTAACTGAACAATAATACAACACAATTTTGCAGTCACTTTCTTATTCGAGCAGGAGAACCCCAACATAGATGAAACTCTTAAGAAAATAAGAGGGGTGATATTCATCACGAAACCAGAAGTCAAACTCATAAAAGAAGAACAACAATGGAATAGACAGACAGTGAAAGAATTGTTGTCATGCTATTGTGTGTAGGAAGAAGAACCAGATGAAGACAATCCACGCGATATTCAAATCGAGGAAGAAGAAGGCGAAAGAGAAGTGGAAGGTCCAATACTAGGGTCAGAAGTAATTGTTGCACCGATCGAGGTGAAGAAAGTCAACATTGGGACAGTTGAGAATACCAAAATGACTAGCATTGGAGACTACTAGGATGAGCAAACAATAGAAAGCATAATAGAGTTACTACGTGAGTACAATGACATGTTCCCCACAACGTTTACATAAATGAAGGGTATAGCAAGAGAGGTAGGAGAAATGAAGATACCACTCAGAGTTGAAGCGAGACCGATCAAACAACGACCTGAATTTAATTTTCTGAATGAACTTTCCGAACTGTCCAAAAAAATGATTATACTAGGATAAGAGAAGTAAAACTAGTTGTGTTATACGCAATCCAAAACCAAAAAAATATACTAACAATTATAGATAGAGTTCAAATATGCACATAGATAATGTTGTAATACCCCAAGGACATGCCCCAGTTATATTATGTATTGTAATCATGTTTATAGGATGGTGAGCCAATTCTATATAAGATGGTGGGCTTATGTGTTATTTAGGCCGGAGATCCTAGGTGTTAAAGGCCAGGAGCCTGATTTTTGTATATGTAATTATGTAGACCATTAATAAAATATAAACATCATTCTGTGTTG
>JASDQU010369119.1:1373-11454 GCA_032191745.1 Picea mariana
GATCACCAGTAACAAAATGGGGTTAATTTGCCTAAGCTTTTTCCTAAACGGTTTGACCCCAGGCTTCAAAGGTATCTTGTGATCAATTATGGAAGTGTCATATGTTCTTAACTCATCATAAGACCAGGCAAAAACATCTTTATACTGTCTGAGTAGGTCTTTATACTTATCTTTTACTTCGGGAGGGAGGAAGTTGGATATTTTTACCACCCTGGATTCTTTTTCAGTTCCTATATCACAGTCCTCCACTTCTTCTGGTTGGGGTTGCAAAGTGGATTTCACAGGTACGTCATTTTGATCAAAAAGTCTTTCTAAAGGAATCAAGCCTTTCAGAATCTGGTTGTTTTTAAGGACCAGCATACGATGGCCCGCAATTTCTTTCGGAAGGTTTCAGGATCTTCCCCCTCTTGCATGATCCACATCGAGTCGTTTTGATTTTTTTGGTCTGCATGAGTTTCGGAGAATTCCCCCACCATTGCAAGAAATTTCTTAATTTGTTCGTCATCCTCAAAGACCTACCAGTGTCGGATATTGTCTGGTATAGAGGGTTTGTATCTGATTTCAATGTGATACTTCAATTTGAAAGTCATGGGAGGAGAGAAGGTTGAAGCTTCTTTTGCCAATGCATCAGCATGTAAATTCTCTGTGCGAGGGATAAAATGGACATTCACGGATGAGAAAAAGTTTTCCATGAGATCCCAAGCACAATTTTTGTATGTTCTTAATCTGGGATGCTTGGCTAGGTACTGTCGGTTTATTTGTTTGACTATTAAATCTGCATCACCATATACCTCCAAGTTACTTATATTTATCTTCTTGGCAGCCTCTAATCCTAATATCGATGCTTCATATTCGCATACGTTGTTAGTGTAATCTGTATCCCACTGTAGTCGGTAGGAAAAAGGGACAACGAGCTTACCTTCGGGAGCCACTAAAAGCACCCCTGCACCCGCCCCTTCAGAAGATGAAGCACCATCAAAATACATTTTCTAGACACCAATGTTACACAGATCTTCTGTCATGTAATCTGACTCTTCTCGCTCTATATCATTTTCTCCCGGACAACCATCTAAACCATCATCAAAAGACAAGATACAATTTCCTAGATCTTGGTCCGCAATGTAAATAGGGAAATTGTTTGGGTTTTGAGGGTCACTCACTGTATATGTTAATCTCGTTTCTCTGTACAACCGAGTGAACTGACCACCGAACACAGGAATTGTGGCAAACATCATGTCCAATTGAAGAGAACCCCCCAACTTGGCTCCCCATGACCTAGATAACAGCAAGCCATACTTAGGGGGAATATCTGCGATAACCACATCCATCAGGATACTCTTAACCGGGACCTGCGCCAGGGTAACTACCAGATCTTTTATCATCCCCATACACTTAACCCTTCTTCAGTCAAAAGAGTATAGATCTCCATAAGGTCTAGTGATATGGAGACCCAACTTGTCCATAATAATATTAGGCATAACGTTATGGGAGGCTCCAGAGTCTAACATGCAATTATGTAGCAACTGATCATACACATTCAGAGTGATATAAAAGGGAGCAATGGTGTCTTTGGTCCCTTCAAAATGGGGACCAAAGGTGATGTTAGGTTTGTCATCTTCGATGTTTAAAACATCAGACTGTCTTTCTAGCTCGGAGACACCCATCGCTTTGGTAATCTGCTTCCGATAAACGGGGTTTTTTGCTAATTCTACCAAAGGGATTGGTATCTTAATTTTGTTTATCTCATTTTCAAAATTGAAAGCTCCGCTCACCTTGTCTGTTTCTTTGGTTGAGACTTTCGAATCCTTCATTTCTGACTTATTTTTCTGAACCACTTTATCACTCATGGTCCTAGTTGAAGACGTAACTTTATTTACTGGTTTGGTTCCTTGTGCTTGGGTTTTAGCTTTTTCCACTTCGGACTCTTGTGTGCTTACCATTTTTGTTTTGTTGTTGGGTAATAAGGTCTTTTCCGAAGGAGGCTCATAAGCTTGCCCTCTTTGGAGGATTTTCTTGGGTTGATTAGTTGAGGTGGGCTTACTCTTGGATCTTAAGTTGTACTTTGGTTGAAGCTCATCCATTATCATCTTTGTTTCTGGTTGAGATTCACAGAGATCAGTGTGATCACCTTTTTCACCCTTATTCGATGGTTGTGGCGTGTTTAGAGATTTTTCATAGTCTTCTCGAGTTAGATATGGTTTAGTGTAGTCATCCCCGAAGTTCGTGACATCATTATCCGAATCTCCAAAGTCTTGAAAATTGTTCGCTCCTATGAAATTTCCGTTCCTTAAGGGAGCTTGTATTTTTTTATCCTCATTTTTTATTTGTCTTTGTTGGTTCAGGGGGTTGGGGTTCCTCTTGAAATACTTTTTGGGGAAAGAGTCAGCATTGTCCTGTTCGAGTTCCATTCTGGATATTTTATTTGACAGTTCTTTAATCACTCTAGCCATATCGTCCACCCTATCATCTGCGGATCTATTTGACCCTGAAGGACCTGTTTGTTCTCTAAAGCGTTTGGTCTCTTGGTTTCCAGTTTCTAATTTATCTTTAAGCTTACTCGAAGCCATCATATTAGACTCTATTTCTACCGCATCGTCCTACATTCGGTTTAAGGTGGCTCCCCTTCTCTCTCGCAAAAGGAGTGCAAAATCCGGTTCGAAAGCTCCGGCGAAAGTTACTTTGGCCACGGGTTGGGACGGTTTAACCTCGGCTGGGATCTTATTATACAGTTTGTTGAATCTATGAATAAATTCCATGACTATTTCTGAGTTCTTTTTCCTTAAAGACCCAAATTCGGTTAAATAATATAGATGGTCTTTTCTCTCGCCCCATTGTCTGAGGAAAGCATCTTCCAAAGCATCATAAGACAAGATAGATGTTGCAGGTAAGCTCCGAAACCATGTTCGGACCTGGCCTTCGAAGTTTTGGAAAAGAAGTCTCGAATAGACATCCTCATGCTCAATACCCAGGATATCAGTGAATTGATCGAAGAAATTAATATGTTCGGCCGCGGTCAGATCCCCTTCCCCGGTGAATTTCGGTAAATTTTTTATGTAATTTTTGGAAGGTCGTGTAGAGGGACGAGCAATACTAAGGGAGCATATATGGCTACAACTTTCAAAAAAACTCTAGGAGGGGGGGGCAGGCCCTTGGCCTCCAGCTCCTCCTAGAGGGGCTCCTCCCCCTCCTCCTCCGATAAACCCTCCACCTCCTCCTACAAACCCTCCACCTCCTCCTCCGGCAGCTGCCATCATTATTTGTGGAAATTTATAAAGGGGGTTTTGGAAAATTAAAAGTGACTCTTTGTTTTCTTCACGAAGAGGGAAATCCAACGAGGAAAGATAAGGAACGCGAGGACTCGGTTCCTCGGATTTGCAAGAGATGAAATCAGGAGAACCGACAGGTGTGGAAACCGAGTGTGTGACACACTCTTTAGAATTTGGCGAAGTCAAGAAATTCAACTAAAGGGAAGATAGTATGTCAAAAGCCGATGAACTTTCAATAGGGTCCTTTCCTTTGTGTACTAAGGGGATTGTCGAATGAATCTCACTCCTAACTTCGGAGCAGTTTGGCGTCGAAACTTTAGTATCAAAGAGAGGAATGAGCAAAGTTGAGGGTTCAAAAGAACTCTTAGTCTTCAGTGGTGGGGTTTTAAGTTTGTAAACTATAGCAGTTGGCTTAAGAGAGCCTCTCGCCTTTAGAATCTTTTCGGGATCGGTAACGGGCATAATCTGCTTACCATCCGGGTTTTGTCTGGTATTCCTTCGACTGGATGCCAGTTTATTATTTGTGGAGTCGCCAAGTGAAAGATTATGAAGCCTTAAAATGTGTGTACTCTTTGTTCACTATCAAAGGGTAACACTTTCAACGAAAAACAAATGTCGTTTTCCCAGGGAAAAAGATTTCGTAACTTCGGTCCCCAGCAACGGCGCCAAAAAGATGTTGTTCCAGAGTCTATACTTAAGGCTTAGAAGTACAGTGTCTAGGCATCTGAAAGTGTGTAAAAGGTGGAGAAAAGAGAAACATCAACCTTCAGCAAAGGAAACTAAGGAATATTTCTACGTTGGTGTTGTCTAGCTTCCAACTGTTCCTGGATAGTTATATCTTGTTCAATGGCTGCCCATGAACGGTCAAGTTCGACCCAGTTAGTAGTTGTTTTCAGAATGGTGTCGAAAAGGTTTAAGGCAATGTGTGTTTGGTTTGATAATCCAGGTTCAATATTAGGCTGTGTTGGTACAGGGACAGTAATGGAGGAACAGTAAAAGTAGGAAAAACTTTAGAGAGAGATTAAATGCTATCTCAATTTGGTCGTATAAAAGAGAATTTATGGCTTCAGGAATAAAATAGGGATGCAAATCAAAGGCTCTTTCCCGTAACTGTATTATATTTTAATAAAAGTTATGAGGTGGGAGAAAAACATTTAGCTGTCTATGGTGTAAGGCTCCTATCAGGGGAGAATCACACGTATAAACAGAAGAGGAAAATTGTAAGGAAATAACCGATGTAGCAAAGAATATGTGTTGAATTCTGAAAATGTGGACTGGTCTTACACCCGTTGATAGCTGGTACAGAGGAAAAACATTAAACAAGTACAAAAAACCAAAATTCATTCACTTTAGTAGTGGTTGTACTAAATTATAAAGAAGCACATCATTTAAGAATATGAAATGAGACGAAATATGAGATACAAGGAAACAAACTTGTAACTCAATCATGACGGAATTGAGAATCTTCAGATTTGCTTTGTATTAACTCTCAAATGTAAAAAACTATGTTACAATCGACACAAAAAGGTCCAGCCTTTTATTTCTTTCCGTGGTATATTTTTAAAATTTTACAAATAAGATAGAATCTCAATAGTCACAAAATTTCGGTTATGACAGGGAGGAGAGAAATCGCTCCATTTCTCCTTCTTTGTCTTCGCTTGGTGCCAAATGTTTGTCGTTGCGTGGGCTTGGTACAGGCGACACACCTTTCAACCAGCTGAGAAGTTAGTCGCGACGGTTCTGCTTGAGAACTGGCTTCAAAGAAGTAACATTCTCGGGCTAACTGTTGCAGCCTGTCTTCCATCTGTCCATCTATGATGTCAATGGTGCATAATTGCACGCTGGGTTTAATCATGCATTTTTCTACTTGGACTATGTCCACCACAGTCATCTGAGAAATATCGGTCGAATCTCTTTCTTATTTTTCCTTCAGATCAAGCGAGATCTTTTCCACATTCATTTGCATCAATGTCTCAGCATTACCTCCGCTGTCAATTCCTAGCAGATTGTCGTCTATAGAACTGAAGGCCTCCTCTAAGGAATTGGTTATCTTTTTGGCTTGTTGCTTGCCTTCGGTGATGTTATGCTCCCATTCCTTTAATAGAATGTTTCCTCTGGTTTGCTCTGAAATGGTGAACCTGGGAGTACCTGCCGAAACCTTGTTGTTTGTGGCTATCACAACCTCCTGGAAGGCGACCCGAGCTACTCCAGCATCCCTTTCTCTGGCAGATAAGTTCTCAGAAACCTGATTTACCGGCAAACAGTTGTCTCGGATCGCTTCTATCTTGGCGAGAAAAATCCGCTTTGCCGCAGAGACTCTGCTCTGAATCTCGATCACCTGGGATTTGAACATCCCGATGTTTATCATTCTACTCTCGACGGTCTCCACCCTAGCCTGCAGTTGTTCCATCAAATCCCTTTGCTTGCTCGCTTGCATCCGACCATCCCAGACCACCAGCTTTGCTTGCTCAAGCTTAGTTTTGAGCATCTCTATCTCATTTTTATCGGCCAATCTGGCCTGCTCTATTCCCACGCTCGCCTGGTCTTTAGCAGTCTCTGTTGTTGTGGCCAGTCTGGCTTCAAGGGTCCTAATTAGGCAATTTTTTCTTTTAATTTGGTTCTTTAAGAGCCCAAGGCATATGCTCCTAGTGTCCCTATTATTTCAGTAGCGAATTGCTCATTTTTCTTGTCCTTTCCATCAGTTATGACTTTATATTTCTTGGCAGTCGACTCTCCTTCTTGATAGAATTCCCTTTTCACTACTGCCTTTCTCTTTTTATCAAAGAAAAACTCATTCGGAGCGAGTTATTATACTCTTATGGGCCTCAACTCTTCATTGAATATCCATCCTGCAGCGATATTTCCTTGCGTCGACTGTAAGGGGGTAACTGATGTGATAGGTTCTTCGATCTACTTCGTCGATTTTCCTGGAGTAGCGACCAGACTCTACTTCTTCAGCGGGTCTGGAGTCTTTATCTCTATCTCCGGATTCTGCTTCTTTGGCGAGTCTAGAGTCTTTATCTCTGCCTCCGGACTCTTCGTTTGCTCCCCCTCGTCCTGGTGTTTTCCTTGATCGGGAGTTGCATCTGTAGAGCCTTCGGCATATTTCTGTTTCT
Organism: Picea mariana; assembly: GCA_032191745.1. Taxonomy (NCBI): domain Eukaryota; kingdom Viridiplantae; phylum Streptophyta; class Pinopsida; order Pinales; family Pinaceae; genus Picea; species Picea mariana. The sequence continues at coordinate 7,756 of JASDQU010369119.1, forward strand.
CCTCTGATGTACTCGGACCCTCACCTCGCAACACTATGGGGAGACAGCTACGTCGATGTTCCTGGAACTTCAGAACACTGGCTCTTTCCTTGGGTGCCAAGGATTGTATCCGGGCTAGAATCTCCTCATAGGACCTTGCTCCTCGGAAAATGTCATCCGAGGGTGAATTCTCATGCTCAAATCTCTTGAGCCCGTAATTGGCCAAATGATTGCTCATGACCCTCTGTGGATCGTGCTTCTTGTATTCGATGGAGACCAAATTTAGGTCTTCCAGGGCTGCCCCGAAATCTAATAAAGAATAAGAATTCAAATGAACAGGAAAAGATGGCCATACCTTCTTCGAGTACCCTTTAAGTTCTTTGTGTACACTGCCAATTACCGTTTGTTGGGCAACCTCGCGACAATCCATCTTTTCAGGAATGAACAATGGCAGTGCATGAGGGGGAACAGAAGCCCCGAAAACAATGAGGTATAAAAATTTTGCTTCTACGTACCAGTCTACTATGCTGCTCAGATTTGTCACTATGCTGTCCGAGATCCGGGGTGGTGGGTGACCAAAAATGGTGACATGCAGAGGCACCATTACCTAGTTAAAAATTTCATAAGCAAAATTTTTCGCTTTGTTTTCCCATAATTTTGCATGATATACATGTATGGGTTCGTCTTCGGCCTGAGTCCAACTCCAACTCATTAATGGAAATGTTGTCATAGAACAAATTGCGTCCATAATGTATGCGGACATGAAGAATGACGACGCCTTCCCATTCTCCTTCTGCTCCCGATACTCTGTGACCCGACTGGTCAAGCTATCCGAAATCATCTTTTCCCAATCAAAGGAACTGACTTCGGCGACCCGAAACATTAGAGGCACCCATGCAAGGAAAAAATATGAGGTATCCTCTTTCCCAAATAACCTGCATGTCATCATGGCTACGTATTTGTGCTGCAGTTCTAAAGAAGCGATTGAATACATGTCGTGGCTATCAGCTCTGAACTTCGCGGTGTTCGAAACCCAATCCTTTATCAAACTGGACATGGTTTTATCATACTGTTCGCATTCCTTCTCCTTGAACTTGTCCAAGAATTCAGCGCCATATGTGTAGTCGGACGTCGTGGGCAGCTTATACATGGTTTGCAGATGCTCTAGCCTGAAAGTCCCGATGGTGACTCTCTTCTCGTTCATGATAGTCCTGGTCGGTATGTCCACATGATCCAATGCCCATCGAACCATATCATAATATGAAAGCAACCGTGGCCTGGCTGCTACTCTATGCATTCCGGATTGGATGACTATTTTGTACCTGGTGGTCATATCATCTTTTTCGTTATCGCTGGAGTCGTCGGAATAGTCCACTAACTCTGCCTGTAGAACATCCAAAATGAACGACCAATTCGGGACCGAATCGATACTTCGAGGTGAAGTATCAGAGAATTGTCCAAGCCTTGTCCCGAAACCTCAACATTTTCCTTTGATGCTTTTTGCGGTGCCATGGCTAGAGATTGCATTTTGGCTCTTCTGCGATAGAAATGCGTATACATACAGAAGTCAGCTGCTCAGAGATAATTTGCTCTACGTAATATGAAATGCATTCATTATAATGAACCATAGCTCTTATATATATTTGAGAATTCGGTACCTTTCAGAAAAAGTCTGTCAAATCATATTTAGAAATAAATTTTGCCGTAAAAATCCGATCTTTTATTCATTGATTTACCCTATTTCCTCATTAATGCCATAAATTTTGGCGGTTTAAAATGACGGTGGCGTATGAAAGACTAAGGCTACCTCATAAATTGTGTAGACATAAAAACGCGGGATATGTATTGATTTAGCTTAATTAATCCGGTTTACCAACATTAATCAATATTTCGGTACTCGTTATATCGGGGATTTTATTTTAGCATTTTGAGTCTCTAACATCCGAGACTGTGAAGATCAATTTTGGTTAATAAAAAGTAATCGTGATTTGGGGCTTGATTAATTTTATAATTATTATATTCTCCATATCGTGACTCGGAGCTTTGAAGATAAGTTTCTGGGAGATTTACATGTTGAGATGTGAAACCGCGAGATCGCGATAACATGACTTAATTAAAGGGAAGATAGTCTTGGATTAAGTGATTAATTAATCACGTTATAACTGCATCGTGATTTCGTGAGTCGGGGTTTAGACGGTGTAACTTTAGAAAAGGACAACGCCGAGTGGCGAAATGCCGAGAGAATCTTTTACCACAGTTAGCTTTTTCCTTTAACCTTGACATGGGTTAGTCAAATAAGGATCTCGTATTCTCGGCTATCGGGGCCATGACAATAAATTTTTGGGTTTGGCGAACGCCGAGGCGTGAAACCACGACGATGTTTAATCATGGGTTAGATAAAACTTTACCCTCATTACTATCTTGGGTGAAAAATTAAATCGATTTCGCTGTTTCGTGGCTCGAGACATGTGAACTACATAACTTATAGTATCCAACCTACGAGATCCCAAAGTAGAACCAAAGAGGAAACATTTTTACGGAAGGTAGGACTTATTTCAAGAGTAGAATAATCATCACTGCTTGCGTGATAAAGCTTCAGAGATCTCGATATCTCAAAGGAAAATTATGAAAACCATCTTTAGATTTCCATCATTAAGAATGAAAATTGTGATGGGCTAGAAAAACAAGGGTGGCTCCAACACACCTCATGTATGTGCGCCAACTCATCAACTACTTGTCTCAACCATGTACCCAACATGTACCACAACCAAAATCCCTCATCAATTTCATCATCCAAATCCGATTTGTAGCTCTATAATAGACCTGTTGTATATGATCACATTCCTTCAAACCTTCCTTAACTTTAAAAACAAGAGACTAACATTTTCATCAAACTTTTCTTTAGTCTCACATGCCTAGTTTTGGATTAGTCAACAACCCTAACTTGAAGTAATCATCACTTTGAACCTATTATGTATAAATATATGAAACCGATACACAATGTTCTTCAATGTGTTTAATGCAATTCCTCCAAGTTTCACTACTTGAAACCTCTCAGAAAAGGAGTTATAGCAAAAATGGCATACCTTGCTGAATTCTAGCTTATTCTAGAGAGAGACCTTGTAGAGTGTTCCCCGCAAAAAATATTTGATGAAATGATCTGAAACTATTACATAGAATACTACCGATTGTACCCTAACCAACACATTTGGTCTCACTGAATTTGGATCTATTATGAAGAAGTTATGATGTTTTTACCTGAAACACCTGATTTTGACTAGTTTCAGGACTGGCCACAAACCCTATTTTCCACGGAGTGTAACTCCCAAAATACAACGACCCACAAGATGAATTTTTTTTCCACAAATACTTGGATATGTTTTCTCACTTTAATAGAAATTTCATAGTCTAAATCATAATAGAAAAAAAGTTATAGCGAAAATGGTGAGATGACCTGTAAATAACATACCTTAGAAAGCACCATCAAAAGAATTTATCCTTCCTTGCATTTCGATCTTCTTTTCTTCACCTTCACTCAGAATTCCGGTTTAGATATCCTTGTTTACCTCAGACACATATAGATATTCAATATGCTCAAGTGTGATTCAAATGAGAGAGCCTTGCCTCTTATTTATACTCTCCAAGTAGCTTCCTTAAAAACATCTTCTAGGTCACTTGGCCCACTTTCCTTATTTTAGGGTTGGGTCCACTTCTAATTTC
>JASDQU010369120.1:0-11396 GCA_032191745.1 Picea mariana
TTTTGGGGCTTCTAGATGACATATGAGGGTCCTACAACTTCGTAAGGTCATAACTCTCAAACCATGAGGAGTTATGTGACATTCTACATACCACCAGAAATGGAATGACATGTGCTATCCATTTAGAATATTATTATCTAAAAATACATCATAAATCATACCGTTACCCATCAAACAAACTTGGGTCCATTACCCAAACCTGGGGTCTCCAACTTCTCATGGCCATAACTCTCTAACCGTGAGGAATTATGTGACGTTCCACATACCACCAGAAATGACATGACAATAACTATCCATCTAGGATATTTTCCCTAACAAATTCACTTTCCTTCATCTCATTATTCCACAATTAAGCATGGGTTCTCTTATTCCACAAAGCGTCTTCCTGTGAGGGATTTCACCATAAGGGGACCACTTTGGAGTTCATCCATATTTACTTCTTATCAACCATGAAAAAACAATAATGAGTCATATTTACATCAAACAATATTGGGTCCATTACCCAAACCTTTGTGCTATGGGGCTTTCTTCAAGGGTTGACATCAATGACAACCGACCTTAAACAACAAAGTACACTTATTCAGATTAAGGTGAATCTGGTAGTAGCGACATCTCTCAAATATAATTCGTAAGTGGGTGGGATGATAAGATCTCTTATGATAATGTGATGCCAAATCATCAAGATACACCTCGACTATGTGTTTGAGGTCGTGGAAGGTAAACAACATGGCCCATTGAAAACTGGCTCCAACATTCTTAAGGCCAAAAGGCATTTTCGTGTATGCAAATGTACCTCAAGGACATATAAATGTCATTTTATGTTGGTTCTCGAGATTTATATGAATTTGTTTGTACCCAGAAAATCAATCCATAAAAGAAAAGACCTCACAACCCACACATTCATTGACAATTTGGTCAATGAATGGGGTTGGAAAATTATCTTTCAGGAAAACTTTGTTTAGATCACGAAAGTCCATACACATGCAGATCATTCCTTTCTTTTTGTTGATAGGAACATGGTTCAACACCCATTCCATCAATTCTACTAGATAGATGAAACCAACCTTGATGAGTCTCTCTACCTCATCCTTGATCATCGCTGCCTTGCAAGGATTGACAGGGAGAAGCTTCTGTCGGATAGGATTAACATCGATGTAAGTTGTAATCTCATGTGCAACTATACGTGGGTCAATTCCTAACATCTCCTCATAATACTAGGCAGAAACATCGTGAAACTCTTTAAATAATTCAATATAGATCATAATCTCCTTGGAGCAACAATCTACTATGATGAAGACATTTTCCACTATGCCATGGGTTCTAGAGATGTCTATAGGAATCGTTTCATCTATGCTTGCCATGTTTCCCTTGCAAAATATTTTGTGCATGGCCAGAGGGTTAATAGGACAAGGAGCATCTCCATTCACAGCCACATTGAATTCTCCTACCTCTACTCTCGTCAGCTTGAGTAAAAAATAATATCTGTGGTGAATATCATCCCAATATCTATCTAACCCAGTCATTTCCTCCAAATTGCTTCGTCGGAGGGAAAGACTAAGTCCAAAGGATAGTGAGTGGCAAGAGAGTCTTGAGCCCAAATAGGCTCGAGAACGGAATCTAGCTCCTATGGGGGAGCCGTATCATGGTTGGTTGAGGATTGCTGGACAATATTGTATGCAACCTTAGCAACAGATAAGTGCATAAACATTCCAGGGTGCCCTACCCCTTTTAGCGAAGCTGACGAGGAAGGTAAAATCCACGGTTCGTTAAAGTAGCTCGTTCTAAAAGAAGTGACTTGAAATATCGTAGCCTTCATCTGGTCATTGATAGCTGAAATAAACTTGACATCATTGGCAGGAGTCAGATAATCAAAAGACCCCATTAAAGATGGAAACAATCTAGCACCTAACTTGACGGTACCTAGTTGCAGGTTGTCAATCATCGAGACCGTGGATGCCCACAATGAAGGGTTAGGATGGGAGAAGGATAAATGGTCATTGATTATGATCCAACCTTCGTGAGGAAAAAATAAGACCCAAAAAATGATGGATACAACCGTTGTCATAGCGTATGTCCAACTGCGCCCTAACAAAAGATTGTAGTCGAGAGGCGCATCGACTAGTTCTATCTCGACACACATAGTTTTTCCTTTCAAATACATGGGGAAGGAGGGAATTATGCCATATGGTTTAAAATATAGACGGTCAAACATGGTTAGAAATGTGGGCGACAAAGACAACTGAGGTTGGCCAATGGTCTTCCAACATGCCAATGACATCACACAAGTCGAGGCATCCTCATCAACCACCATACGAAAAATTTTCTGTGTCAATGATTTCATGGCATACACCACTACTATCTAAAAAGTGACGTGGTGAGGAAGACAAGGTTTATAATTTGTAGGGTTAAAAACAATCATTTCTGAGTTAGTAGTCTCGATCGCTCCCAAGGAAGACGACAATTCCTTCCTCTATGAGGGGCAACTCTGGAGGACTTCCAAAGCAAAAATTGCACAAGGAGTTTGTGCCAGATCCTCCACGACAGAGTAATTCTGAATAGCCCTTGCGTTCAGGTTATGAGAAGCATTCTTAAACACAACCTTAGGGATAGAAGTCATATGTTCTCCCATAGTATTCTCAATTTGAATATGAGGTGGTGGGTTGGAGGCTTCTTTTCCTTTCTCAATAGATTTCGACATTTCGTAATTATGAGCCCTGGTTTGCAGATAAGAATCAGATCTCATCATATAAATGTTTGTGGCTCCATTATTAGCATTAGGCACAAGGATGAGGAGGCTTGAGCCATATTTTTTCCTTGTGGAAAAGGGTTGTTTAACATGACAGTCTGCTGCTATGCCAATAGATTTTGGGCTTCCTCAAGCTAAGGGCATTGGTGAGTCAAGTGGTCATCTATGCAAATCTTACACGAAAAAATCACCTTCCTCTTTTTGTTCTTACCCTCACCAACATTATTTGCAGCCTTATTATTCCCCTTACCCTTCTTGTTTTTATTTTTTTTCTTTCCCTCGGATTGTTGGTTACCCTTGGGATTCATCGATTGCACACTATGTACATCCGATGTTTGGGTTGTGGGGGTAGCTGAACGAGGAGTTTGGCTAGTCACAATTTGTTGAATCGATAACTACTGTAACTGATTAATTAACTGATCTGTGGGATTGCTTTGTGTTGAGCCTACTATGCCATTGGCATGAGGCCCAAAATTTTATTTGGTCTTGTCAAAACTCGATCGTGGTGCATCCAGAAGGATCTCGTACAACATAACATATTGATAGTAAATCAACTCTAGTTGTTGGGCTCTCATGATAGCCTCTTCTTCGGAAAAAAACCCATATTTCACGATGTCTTTGGATACACAAGGAACCAAGGACTTTTGGAACCACTCGAGTGAAAATGTGGGAGGGAACTTAACTTTTATGAATCTCTTTCATCGACGCAATTCTTAGATGTGATCCGAGATATGGCCGCTTTTGTTTGTTCGAATTTGGCCAACAACTTGGTGTCATCATCGTATCTTACCAGTAACTGGAAATGGTTTAAGAAAACAATATCCAGGTCGTTAAAGTTAGCGTACTTCGAGCTATTGAGATCGATATATGATCTGAAAATGTGAAGGCTTGAATCTCTTTAAAATTGCATGTGAAATGGTATGTGATTGGGTAATAGGATCAAGTTACAAACACAAAAATATCAATGAGTTTTTTTACTTAACCATGGGCAGCATAAACAGTCATAAACAACCATCAAAATACAAACATTAACACAACAAAATGATAAAGGAGTTCACCCCTCTCTTGGGATACATCTCCTGGTCTAGCTTCCAATGGATCTTTTTCATTAATTCTCAAAGTTTCAAAGTGCTTTATAATGCTCAGAATGAGAAACGGATGGCTTCAATTGCTCAAGAACATCCAAAAACCCCTAGTTGGGCTCTTCCTGCACCTGGTTTGGCCAAAAACTGTGTTGGAATCACTCCCTGGAAGTTTCTCCCAATTCTTCATTGTCTCTGCTCGCCAAAACACATCTAGACTAACTAAACCCGACTCATGGGCGTTTTTCGTGCCAAAAACCCAACACCCATGCCTTCCCATAAAATTTGGAAAAATGTCACACCATCAGTGCGTTAGCCCCTTTTCCCAGTGGAGGTCCTGGTCGCGTGGCCCATGTGGCCAAGCACCGACCACAAATGTAGCACCGGACTGAGCCTAACCGTTGGTAGGTCTGCATCGTGGTCATATGGTAACGTGCGGTGTGACTGGGGTCTAAATCCTAGAGAATTTTCTTGTGCGAAAGGTTTTAGGTAGAGTCATATGGCGGAGAAGCATATAGCTAGGGGCTAGGGCTAAGCTCCGGCCCAGACCCCACTCGAATCTAAAATTTTGAAAACTTAAATATTTTCAGAAACATGTTAGGGTAAGAAAAAACATGCGAGTGGGATAGTATCCTGACCCATCCAAGTTGCTCCACATGTCCCCGGAGGTCACGGGTTTGACCGCCACGAACATCAACCCAATTTTATGCTTTGAAGGGGGTGCCACATGGAAGCCCATGTCTGGGCCACGTGTAACAAAACATTGTTCCACATCCTCTACCACATCACCATTTGACAACTCAACATCTGACACATGTCATGTATAGTGCCATGCCATGTCAAACTATGCCACGTTATCAACTGCCACGTGTCAGTACGACATCCTGCCATGTGTCAATACAGTCAACTTCCACGTCAACAGTATGATCATGCCATGTCAGCACCTATGGTAAGTAATAAATCCACATCAATCTACCATGTGTCAGTACGGTCACCTGCCACGTCAGTAGTATGGACATGCCATGTCAACACTATATGGATTGTACAGTCAACAAAACTTTGCTTGTTTGGCAAAGTAGACAAAACCCGATATATCACTCATACGATGTCTGTTTGAACCCATTCAAGTTGCATTGGGATCGTGAGGACGAGGCCTACACACGAGTCCATTTTGAAGCAATTCCAATCACTTTTATTTTTGAGCATATTTTGATCCCCTGGATCACTCCTCCCCATTAGGAAGCTTTTGAACCTCCAAAAGACTACTTTCAATCTATCTGAAGATGAGGGTACAATTCCCTCACCTTTTAAACCTCAATCCACTTGGCCTTTCTTGGATTTTTTCCTTTAAGACCAACTCAAAGGTATTCCACATTCCCTCATTTTGAAGTTCTCATCCTCCTGTCAAGGATTGTATCTTCATGTAGTTCTGAAAGATATTCTGGTGAGAAATCATCTATAGAAGGAATTTGAACATTCTCTCCTTGACCATCAATCAAAGGAGGCTCATACAATATCAAATTCTCAACATTGACAATTGCATACATTTGCATATAAGGATTGAATCCAAACGGAAGGCATTGTTACCAATCTTTTCAAGAATCTTGAAAGGTCCATATCTAATTGGTTTCAGTTTTTTACCTTCTCCTTTAAGCCCCTCTTTTCTAATGTAAAGCCAAACTTCATCTCCAACTTGGAAACTGTGATCAACATGTTGTTTGTCATTTCTTCTCTTGTACTTTTCTTGGCTCTTTTCCAACTATTCTTGTACCATTTTGATGCACCAACTGAATTTGTTCAATGAAATTCTTTGCCCTATCAATGTCATATTGACCATCAATAGCAATGTCTTTCCCAAAGATAAAATCTAAAGGATATTTTGGCAAATAACCAAAACATGCCTCAAATTGATATGTTTGAGTCGAAGAGTGCTTAGCTCGGTTGTAAGCATGTTGAATATAGTGTAGGTGATCATCCCAAAGCTTAGGATGCTTGCTGCAATAACCACAAAGAAGATGCACTACTGTTCTATTAACCACTTCTATTTGACCATCGGTTTGTGGATGAAAATTTGTGCTCTTTTTCAGTTTGGTGTCCATGAGTGCCCATAAAATTGACCAAAAGTTCCCAATAAATCGAGAATCTCGATCAGAAATAATGGATTTAGGTAACCCAAAATGTATCCAAACATGCTAAAAGAACATTTGTGTCATTTGCTCAGCTTTAACCTGCTTCTGGCATCAAAATACACATTTTTCTGAAACGATCAACTGCAACATAAAGATAATCATGATTCTTTTTAGACATAGATATACCTCCTACAAAGTCCATGGAAATGCTTTCCCAAGGACGAGAAGGAACTAGAAGTGGAGTATGCAAACCCAACTTTCTATTTCTAGGTTTGCTTGTAGAACATAAATAACATCCTCTTACATATCTTGAAACACTTTCATTCATTTTAGGCCAATAACAATACCTTTGTATGTTAACCATTGTCTTGCCTACACCAAAGTGGCCAACAATAAGAGAATAATGAGCTTCCCTTATGATGTTGAATCTTTCACCCTGTGGAATACATAGCTTGCCAAGATGATACAAAAGATTATCATGCACATGGTAATCCAATTCCTCAACTTGGTTATAATGACAGAAAGTTGCATAAACCTCTTTAAAATCAGCATCTAAAGCATAATGTTCAACATATCTCTCATGCAAGATAGAATTATGCTTAAGAATAACTAAAGCACTAACAATAGGCTTAGAAATCATATCAACAACTTTGTTATAAATTCACTTTTTATACCTTATAACCAAGTGGAATTGTAGTAGAAAACCCATCCATCTAAAGTGCCTTGCTTGATGTAGCTTTGTTTGTGATTGTAAGTATTGCAATGGTTGATGATCTGTGTGAATGATAGTTTCTTTTCCCAACAAATAATGTTTCCATTTTTTCACACTTTGCACCAATGCATACAAATCCTTATCATAAGTAGGATAGTTAATCACAAAACCATTAAAAATTTTAGAATGAAAACAAATGGGCTTACAATGTTGCAACAAGAATACTCCCATTGAATAATTGCTTGCATCTGTTTGGATCTCAAATGGTTGTCTCAGATTTGGAAGTGCAAGAACTAGAGATGAACTAATCTTTTCCTTCAATGCATCAAATGATTTTTGTTGCTTGCCTCCCCATTGGAAAACTTGCTTTATGCTTGTCACTGCATGTAATGGAGTTGCAATTGAAGAGAAGTTAGCAATAAACTTTCTCCAATATTGGCCTGCTCCGAAAAATCTTCTTACGTCTGTGACATTGTTGGGCTTGGGCCAATACAAAATGAATTTGACCTTGAAGGATCAATTTTCAGTTCTTCTCCTCCAATAATATGTCCCAAGTAAATAAGTGAGGCCTTTCCAAACTCACATTTAGACAATTTTTTTTTTCTTTTTCTTTAATACATCCATAACTTGCTTTACATGCATAACATGATCTTCATGAGATTTTCTAAATATCAAAATGTCATCCAAGTAGACAATCACACAATCATCAAGAAAAGGCCTTAAAACATCATTCATGACTCTCATGAATGTAGCAGGAGCATTGCAAAGTCCAAATGGAATTACCATCCACTCAAACAAACCTTACTTTGTTTTGAAAGCTATCTTCCAAGTGTCTCCTTCAGTAATCCTAATATGATGATATCCACTTCTCAAATCCAATTTAGTAAAATACTTAGCATCTTTCAATTGATCAAGCAAATCATCAATTATAGGAAGATGATAATGATTCTTTACCATAATCTTGTTCAAGGCCCTGGAATCTACACACATGTGCCATGTACCATCTTTCTTTGGCACTAAAACAATTGGTGATCCAAATGGAGATGTGCTTGGCATGATGACCCCTTTGTAAAGAAACTCTTGGATTTGTTTTTTAATTTCAGCATTCTCTGTGACTAACATGCTGTACTTACCAATGTTTGGAAGAGGACAATCTTGCTACAATTGTATCTCATGTTGGATAACCATTTTTGGAGGCAATGCCTTTGGTTCTTGAAACATCTCATCATATTGGTTAACAACCTCATATAAATCATATTTCAACTTTGAATCACAATCTTGGAAAACTTCTTTTTCAACGTTGTCTTTGGGTTTGATCATCAAGAGGACACAATTCTTACTAGCATTGACTAATCTCTTCATTTGTCCAACATTTACAAGTGACAAATTCAACTTCTTTGTATGTGCTCTAACAATGTACTCAACTCCATTTTTAAACAAATGATACTTGTTCTCATGATGATGAAATATGAATCTCCTATCATATAAGTATGGGCTTCCCAACACAATACCACAAATATCCAAAGGAATAACATCAAGCTCTACCTCATCTATAAAATTTTCAGTGATGGAAAATCTAAGTTTACACCTTCTTGTCACATGCAATTTGACATTGTCACATATCCATCCTAGAGGGTATGGTTTAGGATGTGGATAAGTTTCCAATTTTAGTTTCTTGACAATGTCTTCAGATATGAGGTTTGCTTGAGATCCAATATTAAAAAGAGTATCTATCTTAGTATGCTTTGAAATTACCCTTATGTGGAAAATCTCTATTCTTTCTTTTTCATGTTGAGTTTCATTGAGGCTACTACTACTTGAGGAACTAGTACTTTCAATAGAATCCTTACCTTGAAAACCCATGGTTGCAATCTTTGTTTCATCACCCGAATCAGAACCTAAATCATGTTGTATGGTTGCAGTAGTCTTTGGTTTCCCCTTATGGCTGAAATTTTTGGGTCTCTTTTTAGGATGAAGTTTCCAACAATGGTCTTCATCATGGCCATCTTTTGAACAATGTTTACATGTGAGTTTCTGATCTAAAAATGAAGAAGACTTGTATTCTTGAAATTATTTGCAAGTAAAATTTATGTGTTAAAATGCAAATGGATCAACTTTGCAACACAAATTTAATATAATTTGCTCATTCAAGATGCATATAAACAACAACAATAACAGTGAACAGAAAACACATAACACAACAAATGATAAAGGAGTTCACCCCTCTCTTGGGCTACATCTCCTGGTCCAGCTTCCAATGGATCATTTGTATTATTTGCTCAAAGTGCTCAAAAATTTACTTTACAATGATCAAAATTCCAAATAGATTGCTCCAATGGCTTCAGAACGTCCAAAAATCCCTAGATGGGATTTTTCGGCACCTCGTTTGGCCAAAAATTGAAGAAGATAGGCTTCCTGGAAGTCCCCCTTCAAACTTGTTGTCTTTGCATCTACAAAACACACCCTTGTTGGCTCAACCTAGCCCACACGCATATTCAAGCGTAAAAAATTAGCACAGGACGCAACCGTGTGAATCGTGCAAACTGTAGGACAGTTACGGGTGCACCTAGCCCCTAACCGTCAAGGGCAAGGTCGTATGACCCATATGACCGCGCGCAAGTGAAAACATAGGCCCCCATTTCCACAAGCCAATGGTTAAAGGAAAAGTGGTGGGTCATTTGTATAACCGTTGAAACCAAATCAAAACGCAATCGCGCATGCGCCAAATGATATAGCAATGGGTCATATGTTAACGCAATATGCGACCAAGGGTTGGGGCTAAGCCCCAGCCCGGTCGCGTCCCAACTATCCACATATGAAAACATATATAAATATATTGCCATATATATAACAAGGACCAACCAGTGTCACGCCGGTTGGCGGCCCTTCCCAAGTCTCTCCCCCCTGCCCGGAGGTCGCGGGGTTGACTCCGGCCAACAACATAATTTTAAACCAATGTATATATGACACGTGGCGGCCATTGACTGGGCCATGTTTTTCCATCCCGTTCACTGCAAACATGCCACATCACATGCCAACTATCCACACAACTGTCTGCCATGTGTCGTACGGACTTCCATGTCGGCAGCCGAACAGACTATACGGGCTGTACAGTCAGCATCCCTTTTTTTGCCTGTTTGTCATTTTGAACAGAATGCGATATCTCTCGCTCCCGACATCCGTTTGAACCCAAACGAGTTGTGTTGGGTTCATAATGACAAGGTCTACGCTCTCATTTGATTTGAAGCAATTCCAATCACTTTGAATTTTTGAGCAAAATTTGATCCCCTGGATCACACCTCCCCATTGGAAAGATTTTGGACCTCCAAAAGACTATTTTCAGTCTATTTGAAGATGAGGGTATAGTTCCCTCACCTTTCCAACCTCAATCCACTTTGATTTTCTTGTATTTGTACCTTTAAGACCAACTTGAAGATACTCCACATTTCCTCGTTTTGAAGTTCGTATTCTCTTGTCAAGGATTGTGTCTTCATGCAGTTTTGTAAGATATTATGGGGAAAAATCATTTATAGAAGGAATATGAACATGCTCTCCTTGATCATCAATCAAAGGAGGCTCATACAATTTCAAATTCTCAACATTAACAGCTGCATACATTTGCATATAAGGAGGCAAATCTAAACGAAAGGCATTGTTACCAATCTTGTCAATAATCTTGAAAGGACCACATTGAATTGGTTTCAATTTTTTACCTTCTCCTTTAAGCCTCTCCTTACTAATGTAAAGCCAAACTTCATCTCCAACTTGGAAACTGTGATCAACACAATGCTTTTCATGTCTCATCTTGTACTTAGCTTGACTCTTTTCCAACTGCTCTTGCACCATTTGATGTATCGACTGAATTTGTTCAATGAACTTTTCTGCCCTATCAATGTCATATTGACCAACAATAGCAATATCCTTCCCAAAGATAAAATCTAAAGGAGATTTGGGAAAATAGCCAAAACATGCTTCAAATGGCGACGTTTGAGTTGAAGAGTGCTTAGCTCGATTATAAGCATGTTGAATGTAGTGTAAATGCTCATCCCAAAGTTTAGAATGCTTGCTGCAATAAGCACGAAGAAGATGCACCATTGTTCAATTTACCACTTTTGTCTGACCATCTGTTTGCGGATGAAAAGCTGTGCTCTTTTTCATTTTGGTGTCCATGAGTGCCCACAAACTCGACCAAAAACTTCCAACAAATCGAGAATCCCAATCAGAAATAATGGATTTAGGCAATCCAAAATGCACCCAAACATTTTGAAAGAACATTTGTGTCATTTGTTCAGCTGTAACCTGCTTCGTACAAGGCATCAAAATACACATTTTTCTAAATCAATCAACCACAACATAAAGATAATCATGATTTCATCTAGACATAGGTAGACCTCCTACAAAGTCCATAGAAATACTTTCCCAAGGATGAGAAGGAACCATAAGTGGAGTATACAAACCCAACTTTCGATTGCTAGGTTTACTTGTGGAACATAACGAACATCCTCGAACATATCTTGAAACACTTTCATTCATTTTAGGCCAATAGCAGTACCTTTGCAAATTAGCCACTGTCTTGCCTACACCAAAATGACCAACAATAAGAGAAGAATGGGCTTCTCTTATAATGTTGATTCTTTCCCCCTGTGGAATACATAGCTTGCCAAGATGATACAAAAGATTATCATGCACATGGTAATCCAATTCCTCAACATGGTTAGAATGACACA